>JANHGL010025656.1:0-123104 GCA_024611195.1 Ceyx melanurus
TTTATTTTATTTTTTTTCCGAAGTTCTTGTCTCCTTAGAAGCCTTCTGGTCTTACATTGCTAAATTTAAGATAATATCTGTCCAAACCAGGACACATAGCTTGCTTATTGAGACAGCAAGTAGGGCAGCTATTTATTCCAGCAACAAAAATGAATGGCTTTCTTAAAGTTTAAACATAGCTTTCAGATATCAGGGCACATCCTGCTATGTTCTAGTAATGTATGAATAGGCAAGATTCTTACAGAGCAAAGGCATTGACTATTGCTGTTCCTGTGCACAGGGAGAAAAGAAGGAATACGATAGTTGCTTCAACAATTAAATTGATGGCTGATACTAGGAAAAGATTTCCTTTAGTCCAGCAAATTATAATTTTCCTCTTTTAAGGTTTCCTTGTTGAATTTAATGATAGAATAGACAATCAACAGATAGGCTGTTGAGAGAATGTGATTCAGCTTTCAGATTTCAGCTTTCAGTTACCCTGGATGTTGTAACAGCACCTCAGAAATAGTTAAGGTTTCTGTTACAGTTCATGTAAAGTATTTGTTTAGCTACATCTAAAATACCTGGTTAGTACTATGTTAAATGGTTTTTCTCTGACTATTACAGTATACACTGAAAATCACTCTCTTCCTTTAATGAGTTTCTTATTTTGGAGCACCTTTTGCACATGTGCAATGCCAGTTACCATAATACATACATTTTGTACACAGTTTTAATCACTTGAAAGTCTGAATTTGTCTTTTAATTATTAATAAGGTGAAATGCATTGATTTTCTCCAGTTGTTCAAACATGAGTCTGGCCTAATCCTGCCTTAGGCCTGAGGACCACTGAGGTGAGCAGCAAATCCTTGAGCTAAATATTAATTTCATGGGATTTAAAGCGTGTGGTTGTGGGGGGGGGAGGCATCTCTCTTTTTTTTTCTCCTATGACCTTTTCTTTTAGCTTTTTCCATTTTCTCATATACAAACATACATTTGAAAACTATAATTTTGTGATGATAAAAATAAGTGAAAGCAGAACAGTTTGGAAAATCTGTTCAAAGGCAAGGTTATTGCTTACTTAAGTCTGCCCAGTTTGTGTGACTGTCTGTTCAGCTGATGAAAGTAGACCTGTGGTACAGAAAGCTTTACTACTGAGACTAAGGAGTCATATAGCTAATAAGTGAATCCGTGAGTGTTTTAGCACTTAAAAGTGCGTAAGATAATGCAGGACTTGTGGGCTGTGTTAATGCACATGTGTATGTGAGGTTTATCCTATGATTAGTGTCAGATTTTCCCTTTTGTATGAAGGACTCTTTTCACTAAAGCCTCCGGCTCAGCTGCAGATCAGTGGTTTGATGCAATTTTGTCACAGTTTATTTCTTTAATTGATCTGATCCTCCTTGTTCTTTACATATGACCCTAATTACTGAAACCTGGCATCCATCCATCCTATGGGAGTCAAATAATTTGTTTTACTCCTGTAGTTTTTATCAGTTTAATTTTTAATTTTGCTGCACCTCACACTACCTCATTTTCTATTACCCTAAGAAGTCTCTTCTATGAGATCTGAATCCAAGCTAAAGGAGCTTTAAATGAAGGGGGTTGGGGGTGGGGCATGGGAGAACAAAATTTAGCAAGCACAAAAGATGATTAAAAACCCCCGTGATTTATTAATTTAAAAATCTGAAGATGTTCTTGATGCTTTTCTGGAAATCAGTGCCAAACTTCTGAGCTTTACTCCGTTGTTTTCAGAATTTTTAACATCTAAACAGATCCTTTTCAACTGCTCAGAGTCCCTGATCTCAGGGACTTAATTCCCCAAATGATATAAGCATTTCAGAATGCATCCATGAATACAAGAAGTTCAAAGTGGCAAGTATCAGTACCCCAGTTGTGCACAGGACGACGATAGCCATCTTCTCTGAAGAGAAATAGTGTTTTTCACTGGCGCCACTAAAGGGAAGCCTCCTTTGGGACCTTGTTAGATGCTTTCATGTGAGGACCATTTGACCCACTTCTGACTAGTGAGCTGGCTTAGAAGGCAGTAGTTGTTGAGGCTATGCCTTTGGCTGATCTCCTCCCCCTCTTTGCAGTGAGAGAAAACTCTCAGTGGAATATATTAGGGATAATAACGGGGTAAAAATGTCAGTTAAAGAAGGGTGACGGATGGAGGGCCTAACCAAAAATAATAATCATAATAAACAAAAATCTTCAAAAGATGCCTCTACCACAAAGACAGCGTGAAGATAACATAAGATTTCCTTTTTAAAACAATTGAGTAAAAGAATACTTGTAGAAATAGTATTTGGTTTTATTATCAAATAGTATTAGTTACTGAATATCAATGTGGACTTTTAAATTAAGGCCATTTTTTTCTTTAAATTAAATCAATGTAATGAAATGGAAACATACATTGTTTGGAAGAAAATGGATTATGGTCTGCCTATTGCCAGCAAAGTAAGAAAGAGGAAGAGTGTATGGTAAATTATCTGAAAAGGAGGAGGTATAAAAAGCAGTTTTATGGTAGGGGAACCCTCAGCAAAGTAATTCAGAATGTGTACCTGTAACAGATACTTTGTCTGATATCTAATATCTAAAAAAACCAAACACACACACACACACACACACACACACACACACACACACGTAAAGTCACCACCAACAACTTTTAACCATAATGGCATTTCTCAGCCAAAACAAGACACTTGTGTTTGGCAAAGGAATCCACTCATCTGGATAAAATAATGATGAGTGGATTCCTTCACCAAATAGAGTCATTTCAGTATATTTCAGTAGGCTAACTCTACTGTATGTCAGCCAGTTTGAAACAGGTAATGTCTGTTTTCTTTAACGTAAAGAATATCTACAGAGGCTTTTTTTGCATACTGCAACAGGCCTTCAGGAAGGTCCCAGTGTCTTCTGGATTATGAGATGAATGTGTTCATACCCCCAGGAAAGCTAGTTTTGATGTATGACTACTTCCTCAGTCACCTCCAAATATGCAAGACTGGATCTAGAGCAGTGCACAGGGAAGAGATCAGAAATAAGTAACTTTTGAAAAATGATTTATGTTAAGCCAGGTATAACTGTGAAATGTGAAATATTCTTCTTTCCTGACACTTGAGAGGTTCCTCATAAGGAATCTCTCTGAATCTTTACAGAACACAGTAATAGCTGTATTAGAAGATAAGTCAGAGAAACCAATTAAATTATTGTGACAAGTAGAAAACAAGCAAGAGGGAGCACCCTTTATAAAAGACAAAACGTCTGCTATTGCTTTGTACTTGCAAGTCCACTTACACATCAGATCTCTTGACTGTTTTGCATGGCTTTATTTGTATCTTTGAAATAGGAAGCCAACAGATTAATTTCCGTAAGAAAAATTGTTCCCCAGAATCTTTTGAATTCTTGTCAGTACCTTTCAAATAAGCCTATAACTGAAAAACCAAGCCAAAGGGATGAAACCAGAATGCAGAGGCAATGTTAGGCCTGAGGAATCCAACAGGATGTAAGATGAAGACATCTGTAGCTGAATAAAGATGCCGCCTTTAGGAGATTATCCTGAAAATGATTGCAGCTGCCACCAGAGAGCAGAAGTGCCAGATGCTGCCATAGCCCCCAGGGAACTGGCTGTGTGTGATGAGTTGTGGAGACAGGAGTGTTGGAGGAACAGGCATCCTTCTCCAGATCTTACAATAAGAAATCAGACTGTGACAGCTCTACCCTTAGCCTTTGTCACCAGTACGGGGAAAATTCACTATAGGCCTCTTGCCATCAATTATCTTTCTTTGGCATTTGAGGTGTGACTTGTGGGAAGGAACTGTCATGGTACTTATATGGATGGTAAAAACACTTTGCTTAGAGTTTAGACTGAAAATGTGTGTTGTTCCATAAAGTGATAGGATTTTAAATGAGTTAATTACTTATTTCATACCTTTGAAAGGGAAGGAACATAATTTTTATAATAGAGGTCATGTATCATGGTTCAGAAATATTTTTTTTTGTTTGTTTCATTAATTAAGGATAGCACTGTTCATGCTATATACAGGAAACAATATCCTTGCCTAATTCAAATAACCAGAGTGTTCAAAATTATTTTAGTAATAGTTCTTAAATCTGAATTTCAACTGCAGTAACTTCAAATCTTTGTTCACCATAAGAATGATACTAGTAGAAGCCTAAGCATCTTATTTTTTAACTCAATTATTTGATTAATATTCACACAAAGTGACAAAAAATGTCCTGTTCCTATACATATATATTTGGGTTTCTTCTTTGTGTGTTTGTAGTTACATGAACTTCCTCATTGCTGTGTAGTTCTGTTCTCATGTGAATGGCTCCTACAATGATTCCGTTTTCCTGAAATGGCTTTGACACCACAACACCTTTCCTCAGCTGTACATACCTGGGGAGCTTAGTATGAATTAGTTCTTTCAGATTTATACCAGCAGTTCTTTGTTTCACAACTGAAAGGATTTTTATGATGTCATTGAGAAATTTCAAAGAATGCCAAAATGAGTCAGGTGTGTGTGTCTGTAGTCTAATTATAATGTACTTTTTATTAAAGGGCAAACATAGATATACATAAAAAGTTCTGTATTTTTCTTGGTTTTCTTTTTTTTTTTTTTTTTTTTTTTATTCTGGTGTTACTAATTCCCTTGCTATTACTGTGTTCACCTCAATTATTTTACCACACAGGCACTTAATTATGCTATAAGTAACTCTTTGGTTCCTTGTTCAACCCACTCAGCATGTTGAGCTCCTGATTTTAATATCTGTCTCAGAGTTCACCACATGTCATATGTCTTGGAGACAGAGTTTATAGAAGATAACCCATATGTCAGATAATAACATCACCATCCTATCCTGTTGACCTCACCCTCTGACCCCACAATGGGTAGATTGCTGTCTTGCACAGTCACAGTTGTTAAAGTGTTCTGTCCACTGCCAATTAGGATGGATGTCTTGAATTTTCCAACATATACAAAATACTTTAGCCAATCAGCAGTAGGCTATTGTGCCATTTGTCTTAATCTTGCCAACTTCATTTTATGTTGTGAGGAAACCAAGGAAAATGTGGAAGCAGTTTTCTGGTCAAAGCCATGTTATAATGCTGTGGAAGCTAAAGGATGAAGACTTTTTTCTCTGATTGATTTTATTAGACTTTTGGAGGAAGAAATGTTGTGTTTAATCTTCAGACAGGAGTTGTGCAATTCCCAAGTGAAATAATGCTGACCTTAAATTATTTTATAATTATCCTGGCATCTATACCATGGATGATAATACAGTTCACCTGTGTGTGCAATAGGTCCTCACCTCTGAAGCTTCTAAGAGAAATTCTGAAAAGACTGTTCTGCAGCAGAAAATATTTGAGCTCACAAAAATTTGAATTTGTTTTGATTAGATTGCATCACTGAAGAAAAGCTAAAATTTCTTTGCAAAAGCAGATGAAGACAGTATTTTAAACTACTGCATGCCTAAATTTCCTGCTGCCATTATCAAACAACATCTGTTCTCTTATTTCTGGGCTTCAGATTTGTTCCATTCATGTGTACTTCTTAGCTAATTACTGGCAAATCCTGCCAATACCCTCTTGAGGCAATTCTGGACTTTGGAGTTACATTTCTATGTAGCATGAATTCCTTGACTTGCCACCTACTATGGCTTTATAGAACTGTCTACATCAGAGCTGCCAAAAAGGAATGTAGATTTGTTATCTGCAAGTTTAATGTGTTGTTAATCTAAACTCTTCTTGGACTTAACCGTGTCCTTTAAGCCTTGGTAGATTTGTTGGGATGCTGGATCTCAGCAAGAGGCTGAGCAGCTATTTTCACAGCTGAGTCTGCCCATTCTCTCTCATGTGAGTCAGCGATAGTAAATGATTATTTGCATCAGAAACTGATACTCTCATAAACTGATGGACATCTGACCTGTATTGATCTTTAGAAAGAAATAATTGAACAAAGATAAAATGTTGTTTCTGTGGAGAGATGTGCAAGTAAAATGTTGCCACAGATGCAAAACCTAGCTAATCTCTCTGCAGATAAGCACTTCTACATAACTATAATCTTTTGATAACTCCTCTCACCCCCCTCTCCAGCTTTCCTCAGTAATGATTTAGATAAATTTCTGGGGACAACACTAAGTGGTATGAAATCAATGGTAGGAAGTAAGGGCAGTAGAAAAAGACTCAAAACCTCTGTCGGTTTACTCCCCATCTCATTACCTGTGAAGGATTGTTCCCTATTGTGTGTTTTCTAGTGATTTGTCCATTCTGCTCTTAAAAGTTGCAGGGCCTCAGTTTTTGCTACATCCCTTGAGAGCATGGTCTAATGTATTTTCCTGTCAGGAATTTTGATTGGTCTTCTTTCTTCTTCTTAACACTTTCCACCCCCCTCCCCCCTGCCTTAGTTATGTTATAATAAATGTAATTGCTATCTGACTTTATAATTAACATATAAGATAATTTATAGCATATATTCAGAGTTTTAATTGTATTTGCAGCTTCTAAAACAGGATTTAAAAAATGTTTTTAAAACTCCTTTACAGGTTCCAAGTAATCTTTGTTATTTATCAAGTTTATCAGTATGTGCTTTTCCTAAAAATTGTTCAGAAATAAGGTAGGTTTGTTAGTGATGCCCCAGCACAACAGTATGGAGAGTATTTATAACCATCTGGCTTTGCCACTTGGCACATCTTAATGTAACAAAAACTATATATTGAAGTGATCAGTAAGCAATTCCTTTTGTTTTCCAATACAAAAGAAATCCCACTTATCTTTTTTTGATCTTTAGAAAGTCGTAGTATAGGTTTAGCTGTTATTTAAGGTTTGCATTTTGTGGTGTAAAATCAATTCGCAGAACTTGATTTCCATGATTTCTCTTGCTTCATTCATTTGAATATGTATAGTGGTAGTAAAATTACCCTGTCAGTAATATTAGGGGCTTTCTACTCCACAAACCAATTTGAAGTCATACATCTGTCTCCATTTTTCTTATCCGATATACATAACAGTGAAATTTGAATATTGGCTGGATATTGCACACTGCAAATCCTGTCCAATTTCCAAAAATCCATTACTGCATGCACATTCAAATTGTTCATAATCTCAGCACTGCAGGTTTTGCATCAGTTAACAGCCAGGAAAACATAATTTCAATAAACATGAAGCTGTTTGTGGAGATGAGACGTACTTAAATATTACATCTACTATCCACAAAAGTGGAAATCCAAGACATGACTTTCCTAAACCTAATTTCATGTAAAGAAAGAAGAACTGGCCATAGAAATTGAGTCTGGTTATATTACTCTATAGTTAGCATTTTCCCACCATTTAAATATTTCTGTGGACCTACTTACACTTCTGCTCTAGCTATTGCTCTAGGAGAGCCCTGTAGGCATGCCTGTGGCCAATGAGGTGATTAAAAGTCCATGCTCGGATGCCTTGGACCATGCACTGGCACAGAGAAAATGTATTTTCAGTGCTGCATCGTGTAAACTTAATCTAATGGAGGAACAAGCCTAATTGTGCAGAGAGGAGTAATTAGTGTTTTGAACTGAGATACAAATTACGCTTGCCTTACAAGCCGAGATAGTGGCAAAGTAAGAACATTTGAAAAGATTAAACACCAACTAAAACGTGCATATTATCTGTCCCATCTTATCAGTTTTATTTTCATGCAGGTCCTCCAGGAAATCTTATTTGTACAGAAATAGCACATTTTAGGAAAAAGTTCCAATACAGCACCTGGAGGTAAACCTGTGTCTTACTGGTATTTCAACTTTTCCTTGTTCATTTTCTCCAAATTTTCTGTCACTATCTAGCAAAGTGGCATCGTTCAAAGTGAGACCAGAATACTGAAAGGCACAGTGAAAATTCCTTGTAGAGTTCTGCCGTTGACTTCAGTAGGAGTAAAAGAGACAATAAAACAATCTGAATTCAGTAGGGGCTTATGAGACCTCAGAATTGAAATGGATTGATTCAGTTTGCTACTGCAGTTTGGTATCCTGCTTCTAAGCATTTTTTTTCATGTGTATCCTGGTCAGGTGTTATTTTCTTAGTGTCTATTAATGTACACATCTGCATCACTAACTGTACAGTGTAGAGAATCGAGTTCATTGTGCCAAAGGCATTCCATTCACTTAAAGGTGAATTTGTATCCTTTGGTTGATTAAAATAACTTTTTTCCTTTGTGAATTTCCTTATTTTTTTTAACTCTGAGCTGATCCTTTTCAAATGTCATTGTGCTATGTGAAGATCCTGGATTCATTAAAAATGTTCCATTGAGAACCAGTAGATATTTTACAAATATTCCGCTTGTTTGCAGGTGACTAGGAAACCTAGGCAGGCAGCTATCAGTCAGCTTTTCATAAACCAGTCAGACAGGCAGTTTTTGGTAAAATAGCATTTTAAATAGTTGTGTTTGGTTTTGCTGTTTTTGGTTTGATTTGTTTGTGTTTTGTGTTTATTTTGTTTGGGATTTTTTTTCTTCCCTTTTGTTATTTTTGCTTATACAGCAAAGCACTGTGTTAAAAGGAAGGAAGAAGGAAAATAGTGATAAGTGAACATTGTGGTCTATCAGAAAATCCAGTTGTGTTTCTAAGATGCACTTTTGACTGGCACTGAATTATCAAGTTTTGTTTTCTTACAAATACTACCTTTTGCAAATAGAAGTTGACCCACAAAACATACAGCTCTGCTTGTCTTAAAAAGATTAGAACTGTAAAGAGATTTTTTTTTTTGCCAATTCATTTACCTCAAATTTCTGCAAGAACACAAAAAATTGAAAAGATATTCAATTTTAAATTACCTAATTTCTCCAAATCCTCATAGTGAGATCATTAGTTTGTCTTTCATTTGTACAAATGACCTTCTAGTGGCATATGGGCATCATGGGGCACTGGGTCAGTATTACTGCCAAAGGAAAATATTCAGCAGCTAAAACATCACCTTCCATAACTGTGTTGCCCTGAGGGTGCTTTGAGAGATTTCACATTGAAGTATTTTCTTAGCCCCTCCCTGCTGAGTGTGTGAGAGCTGATGAGATCCCAGCTTGATATCAGATAACTGCAGGCCAAATATTCTCTAAGAAGATAAATAACCCAGCTATATAGGTCGCTGGAAGAGAGCCTGACTTCTCTAAATCCAATGAAGGCAAGGTTTCACCTTATAGGTATGGAAGTAATCAGTTCACTGTCAAGATCTATTTAAAAAAAAAAAAAGAAAAAAAAGGTTGGTTTATTTGAAAATGTGCTTACTTTTTCTTTTGCTGTTGAAACATTACTTTAACATTTTTTTAATGTGTTAAAAGCATGCAGGGTTGTAATTAAGATCAATAGTTACTCTAGTAATAAATATTCAGACAGACCACCGTAAAGGTCTGATTAGGTTATGCATAAATATATATGGTAAAACTACAGCCCTTCTGCCCCTTTCATACAAAATAGGATACCTGCATTCAGACAAACAGAATGCTTTGTGTTTTTTAACACATGAACAAACCAACCAAATCACATAGCAAAAATGCAGTATTTTATAGAGATATGTATGGAACTTTTAACATATAGATTAAAAACACCTTGAGGTCATCGTTTGGGAAAAGCAAAATCTTCCACTGTGTAGAACTTTTTTTTCCATTCATTGTGTGTCTTGAAATAATAATTTTTTAAGACTCAGACGTGTTTATGGTTTGATCATAAAATCAATTACAGTAGGAACCCCTATGTGAATAAATTAAACTTTTTTTTTTGGTTGCACTGTTGTCTCTGACCAGCAAACACAAATGTGTCCCAAGTCCAGAAAGCCCTTCAGAGCAATTATAGTTCAAGCATTTTTTTTTAAACAAACAACTAAAAGCAACCATTTGCAGCCTTTATTTCATTATTAGTCTTTTGCAAAGTGAAGGAGTAATGTAAGACAAACTTACATTATATATTCAATTTTGTCTCTAAATGCTTTCCAAAACCTTACCAGTCAAGTAAGCAGCTACAAATTTTGCTCAGAGCATAAAATGACACTGTTAAGTGAAATGAGGCAGTAATATGGAATAGGCACCAGTCACCAGTGAAATTATACTGTCCTGGCCTGAATGGCAGTTCATCATCCATGCAGAGAAAGTGAGATCTCGGGAAAAGTTCTCAGTCCTTCAGCCACCCCCAATGAGCAGCAAGTGGTCTGTCAGCCTTTTCAAACAGGCAATGTGCATTTCTTTACTTTTGAAAGCATTAAATGAAGCAGCAAATAACATTTGTACACTAAGGAATTAGGAAAACTCTCTGGGATGTCTGTTAAGAAGGTAGGCCAACACTGGATGTTAGTTAAGGATGCAAATACTGTAAAATGCTGTGTAGAAAAAAGGCCCTAACACAAGTAGTTCCATAGAAAATTGAATTTGTATTTTATGTCCTTCCATCCTTAAGGTTACAGTAAAACTCTTAGAGTAACAATTTATTTCATAAATTTGTCACTTGAAGTACAGATAAAAGCTCAGGTCTTGAACTTTAAAACTGAGTTAAGACCTCAGTGGATGCATTTGATTTAAAATTCTAGGGGTTTGACATAAATATTTCCTAATCCTTTATGCTGCACTGTAATATTGCCAAGTTTTTTTCTTGATCAGTTTATGTGTTACATTAAATCAAGTTTACCTTCCTAAGGAAATATATTACTCATTTTTCAAGTATGTTTCAGGTCAGAGAAGCTTTGAAAGCTTGTATTGTGTTTTGTTTTGCTTTTATTAGTAAAACACAGAACAACAGAAAATATGCACTTTTAATTAATTTCTCTGCCATCAGACAGAGTAGTAGCAAATGACAGAGAACTTTTTCATTTGGGTCACTATTTTATACAGATTCTGTAATCATTTTGTGCTTAGATTTGTACAAAATCTAACAAAATTGTAATCTTCAAGGCCTGACAAGAGTAGATGAGAACTGATAGAAAAGAAAAGCAGAGTCTGAATAATGAAGAATGTATGGGACAAGAAAGAGGACAGCCTTGTGATCTATTTTTAAAATATATATTATATTCTGTCTGCTTTATTGCTTCTCCCCCTCTGCTCCCAATTTGCTTGTGCTCTGAGCAGGAGGGGATTACCTCTCACAATGGAGGAGCACAATGGTGTCTACTGGAACAGAGGGAAGATCCCTTTTTATATTTTTCTTTCGCTATTCATGTTACCAAAGACTGTGGTGTTTAGTTTAGGTTTGTTGTTGTTTTGATTTTTTTTTTCCTTCTTCATGATTGATGTTGTCATAACCAAAGTTAAATGTTGATCCTTTGACAATTGGCTAATAACGAGTGTGCCTCTAAAACTGTTTGACTTCATGTGAGGAACACGCATGAAAATTATATAGTGTCTAGTTAGCATTGCTAATCAATATGTAATGCATATCCTTCAGCTAATCTTTTTGAGCAATTAAAGCAAAGTCAAAAGAGAGATTATCATGTGTAAACAATGACGGCTTAGATATCTTGCCTACTGGCCTAAGGTCTTGCCACAGATCCTGCAGAGTTTACCTTCTGTATCAGTAGTTAATTAAGGTGAAACATGAGGTAATTAGGGCTAATCCCAGTGCTATCCTGCTGGCCTATTGCCTCTCAGGCCATGCCCTGAACCACAGCATTTTAACAGCTTGTGAAACGTCGCCATTTTCAAGGCAGATTTTAAAAATTGATACCCTTGTTTATTACAGAGAGTGTTCCTAATCCTTTAAGGGACCTACAGTGAATACAGTCCAAGTGGAAAGAGGGAGAAAATGACTTAATTTATTTTTCTATGTGTTTGAAACCTGCACTGTTGCTACAACTTTATGCTAGGACGTTCCTTGTAATTGACAAGGGATTAGCCGGATTAAATTTGTACTCTACAATTGTTTCCGACTGCCTGAATTAAGCTGCTTCTTTTAATGCTTTACATTTGTCAACACAGGAGAGGGACACAAACTCTTAGAAGATGAGTTCATGTGCAGATGTGCCAGTGTGATATAAATTAAAAGATAAACAGTGCTACCTGGAAGAGCTGCCTCAGAACAGTGTTAGGGTGTTTTTCCTCAGGAACAGTTTAGTCTTCATGAAGCAGTAGAGAGAACCTGCTGAGTTTTGTCTGCTCTCAGTCCTTCAGGATGCATATTCCATTTGCATGAGGAATATTTGAGATGCTAGAGGTGATTTTATTGTTGAAAGAATGAGTTTAACTGCTCATTAGAAGTGTCTGACTACACCAAAAGGCTCACTCTGTTAATAGAAAGTAAGTATTCATCCCAGAAGGCATTTTATTAGGCTTTTACATTTTCAGTCTAGCTGTATGATCTTGAACCATGTGTCACGTAAAATTACTTAGTTTTCTTATTAGCTGCAAATAGTATGACTACCCTGTCAACCAATGACCCTTCTTTCTTTTGTATTTACCGATCGTAGTAACCCGATCTAAGTGTTTCTGAATTGTATCTTATACTGGGGAAGAATAATCCACAATTACTGGAGTAATCTTCAATAGGCTTAGTTCCATGCAACTCCTAAATTAAAAGGAAGAAAAAAACCCCAAAAAACAGTGGGAAGAGGTAGTAAAAATTTATGAAAGTGTATTTTTGCTCTTAGTTGACATGAATTTGTCTTTCTACTCTAATTCTAAAACTAACATAGATGTAGGTGATTACTCCGTAGTCATTCAGCCCTGCTTTTCCAGGACTTGTATCTTGCACAGCTCTGCCATATAGTTTCAAGCAGTGTTTGATAGTGCCTTTAAATAAGTCAAAGAGCTGCCTCTCTTTGTATTAGCAACGTGTTGGCTGGTTCTTCAATACTGCCTTCCTTAGTTTTCACAAGCCAGGGAAACTGTGACTGTCAGTCATCAATTCCGTATCACTTCCCTGACTGCTTTGGGTTTTTTAAGTGCCACAGAGTGGATGGATATATTTATTTATTGTTTTGTAATCTATTTTGTTTTTCTAGTAGGCATCTTTATCTTTTTGACTGTCATAATGCTTACAGTTTAGAAGAATAGATATTCAAGTCACAGACATAAGAAGAAAAGGTTCTCTCTTAGATTTATTGTTTTGTAGACATTTAATATGCTTTTTACTTGATTTTGGCTTCTCAGACTGGAGGAGGAGATTTTCCTTCTGCATAAATGCAAAGAGGATTTGCAGCATGACATTTAGAAGTATATTGTATGAGGTTTGCTATTGATCCCTCTGGTGGGGATGAGTGCTCAAAGGGAATAAATGGGCTGCTTTTATGAGGCTCCCTGTCATCATGGATTTAGCTGTTTCATTTGCAGATTCCTGTAAATGTTTGCCTGATTTATGGCCAGTAATTTTCGTTGGAGAAGGAATCGACGTATCATCTGCAAGTGACTGTGCGTCATTAATTCTTTCAAGTGGCATCTGAAAATGTTCATGCACTTGCATTGATCCAGACTGCTTCCCATTTTACAGCTCCAAATGTTTTAGTGTTTTGTTAATATTACATATAAGAGGCTTGGGACACGTTTCATTAGTGGGGTAGGGGAAAGTGTTAGAAGAATAAATCATTGTGTCAAGAAAAGTTTAAGCAAAAAGAAAAGAAACAGACTTAACTTCAGTATGTAGCAGTTCTACTGCTAGTCGGAAATTAATTCTGTATTATTTCACTGACAGAGGCAGTTCCTGGAGGTATTTCCCTGGTTAAATATAAAACAGTGGCCAAGTCATAAAGACTCAGTAAAACTTTCCTGGATTTAAGCATTTTCAACTTGCACTTTAATCATCTTCAAAGCCATTTGATTACATTCAACTTGCTTAAATTTACAATATTTTATTATTTGCATCATGTTATTATTGTCAGTTAATCAGCTGAAGCATCCCATAAGTAAGGTTCATGCTTTGGTGCAGGAGTAATTTTTCTTAAGTGTTACTCATAAGCTCGCTTGTTCTATTTCTGCTAAATATGATTCGTAATATCAAATTAAGGTAAGGAGAAAGCAGTCAGTCTTTCACTTCTGAGTTACCTGCTTAAATCCAGTTAATCTTCAAGATTGTTATAAAATGAAGCCTTCACAAGTAAGATCTTTTTTGTTACTGGAACACAACTATGCACAAACTTTTTCTGAAGACACTAATGTAGTTACCACTTCTGTGATGCTCCTAGGAGGTGCCATAATACAAATAAGGAGAAGGAAAATTTTCTGGAATTTGTCATCCAAGTCAGGGCCTACTTGTAATTCTTGAAGGGGACATGTTGTCTGAGTGACTTACAGGTGTGAATGGTTTTCCATGAACAGATAGAATGCTTCCTTGTTGCAGACAAGCCAGCTTTCCTTTCTGCTTTTTATTGACACTTTATTTAGTCTCAGAAATAAATGTTTCACATAGAAATTATGCCTGGCAACTAAGTCGTAGTAAAGAGATATTTTTATGATTATGAATTTGAATGAAAATTTATCTTGTTAGTTCTTCTGTTCAAGTATTCTTCTCATATAACCAATGCTCCTGTGGAGATATCACTTAATTAGTCAGAAATTTGCTGCATCTTGCCTTTAATATTCCACACTGGAACTGCTCCACCTCTTTCTCATCACCAGCCTTCAGCAAAACAAACCCCCTAGAAGGATGAACTGCAGGAAGCAAAGGAAAGGATAATTCATTATTAGAAATTGTTATACAGAGAAAATATGATCTGTTTTGTACGTAAGGAACTCTGTTGAAGAGTATTATAACCTGTCAAAAAACAGGTATGTTTAATTTTCAAAATAAAAGTAACAACTGGTTACTATTACAGATAAAATCATGACCAGTCTGTGTATTTCTTCCATTTGCATTATAAAAGCACTGTATGAGAATATATTTATTTCCAAACAGTGAATCTCCAAGCACTTTCCAAGAAGTTAGTGGGTTTTTAATGTTTTAGTAATAGGAATCCTGAAGCACCAGTAAATAAATATTTGTACTGCCCAATCAGCAGTGGAGCTGGCAGAAATAATCTGATATCCACAGCTAATTCACAGTCTACCCGCTTCCTCTTGTACAAAGAAAATATAAAATATATTAATAATATTTTATACTTTACCAGGTATTAGAGGATCTCAAACCTCTTAATGGAAAAATGGCTCACAGTGCTCCTGAAAGAAATGCCCATACCAGTATATGAAGCTGGGTGGACTGTGAATTTGTTTTTCCAGATGCATCCAGTTATAGTATTTCTTTCACGTCTATTAGTAAGCTAAATGAAGCAATAGTAATATCGGAGGCAGCACAACTTCATGTTTCTTTTTCAATGTCTTTTACAATTTTATCTGAAGATAAATCTTTAACTTCTAGGTTCACGTATATTTATATGTATATATATGTATGTACTATGACAGAGCTTTTATTAAAGCTGATGAAAATATAAAAAAGGAGCATAATTAAGTTATACTGAGTTATTGCTGATATCAGAATCTTATGCATATATTCTCTCTAATTAAGATTTTTACTTTCTTGTTACTATAATGTATAATGTAATAAATCACTTCCTACATAACCTTACAAATGGAATTTAAAAATTTAGTTTTATTATATTTATTTTTGCTTTTTTAATCATTCATTGAGGATAGGAATGTTAACTTGGCAAAGTGGATGTATCAGTGGTGCTTTAAAAAATAATTTGCATGAATGACTTTGAATATGTCAGAATCACTAATTTGAGAGGAAAAGTAAATGAATGCATGAATGTGGGGGGTTTTAGTGCTATGTTGCTGAGAAAACTTTAGATTTCAGCAAGCCTATTCTATTTTATTCAAATAAAAAAGGATGTCTTAAAGATTTTGAATTCAAAGTTGAGCTAGTGTAAATAGTAGACAGCAGAACATTGTGAACCATTAAAAAAATGTAACAATAGAAAGTGTTGGTTTCCAGTGCTCAGGAACATTCCTTGGGTCTGGTTAATATAGTAGCAAAGTCAGTGTCACTGTACTGGAGAAAGACTGCTTTGGGATTTATGTTAGAGAAGAATAGCTTTGGGGATTGTCCTGGTTTGAGTGAAAGCAGAACAAATTATGTTCAGTGATTTTACTTTCCAGCTCAGTTCTTCTAACTAACTGCACTTTCTGAAGTTATCAGTATGTTCTCACAGGCAGTGTCTGCTTATTGCAGTGATAAGACCCCATGTTTGGAGTTACTACTAAGGATTGGTGTTCAGACCAAGGCCACTGCTGAATCTTGTGTATTACACTGGGGTGTGAAGAAAGTGAAAGGTGGAAACTGCAGGGAGGAGCAGAGAGGACAGGTGACCCCAAACTGACCAACAGGGGATTCCAGCCCATGTATGTCAAATTCAGTATAAAGCTGAGGGCTCTGGAGGGTCTTGCTCTTCTCTTGGGGGGCTCTCTGTCTGTCTTTGCCCTCTTGGACTGCTTTGACAGCTTTGCTTTGCTTGGCTTGAGTCCTCTTTCAGTTCCCTCTGAACATCCAAGGAGGATTTGTATTTTAATAATAACTTTGGAGTATCTTTTTGAGGTCATCTCTGGTCCTGAGTAACTTCTTCCAAGCATGAGGAATTCCTTTTAGGGGAGAAGGCGTATTTGGAAGCATGGCATAGGTCTAGATAAAGTTTTTAGAAACTTCATTTGAAGTTCATGTCTGGAAATAACACCAAGGTACATGGACTTTAATTGATGTATTAACCTAGAACTGCTGAGATTACGTTCTGGATGGAGGGTGACTATTCTAAATCTTCAGCTCAGGCTTCTGCTATACTTCTCATTTTCTGTCCATGCCAATTTCAGCACCTTCTACAGCTGATTAATGAAGCCCCACTGCTGGCAGTCATGAGATATGTCACATGTAGCATCCTCCCAGCAGGAGGAAATGCTGGTTGTTGATGGTTGGCTGCATAGGAGGCAAAGCAGCTACCCAAGGCTGAAACTGGATGTTTCCTGCAGATAAAAGCTGGATGGCAAGTACTGGCAAAAAGAATAACAGACAAAAAAACACAGCAGGTTTTTTGGATTCATAAAACATTTGCTCCCCAACTGTCACACTTGCAGTCTCTGCATCTGGTTTTCTGTTGACTCATTTCACCTGAATCAACTAGCCAGCTGTACCTCTGCAAGCTTTCAGTTTTAACATGTAACATGGAATCTTTTTCCCAAATATATTTGTACTGCACCAAATGCATAATTTTAATAGACAAAGAAACAGTTTTGCTTTCTCTATTTAACAAATCTGAACATATGAATTACAGTGTTTTCTATTTGTTGGTGATCAGCATTTACATTTGGGCAGACAGCAGAGCTTTTTAGCACCTTTAATTCCTTTAGATAGTTTTCTTAAATAGAAAAAAATAGTTGGTTAAACTATTATTTTTGCTGTTTATGCCTTATATTTCTCAAGAGTTATTATTGTGCATGGTTGCACTTGCTATTCTTATAATGTTGGAAGATCTGCACAATCTTATTCTAGTCTTTCAGACTAAAACATCAAGTACATGCTTCTACATACGTTGGCATTTTTACAGACAGAATTAAAAAATTAACCACTTTCAAAGGGGTTTAGTTCATTGTCCTTCATGTACTCTGGATGCATGAAAAGCAGTGTACAATAGCATTATATGAATTTATAATGCATTTTCTGAAAAAAAAAGAGTATTTCACATATGGCACTTTTAAGGATCTTTTTTCATGTGCATTATTTGAAAATCTAAACTGAAGTAAAAAAACATAAAATTGTCTTTACATTTTGTGACAAAGGTATCAGAAGAAAATGAAAATGCATTTCAGTATATTATGTAAAGAGATAAGAGTGCTTCTGGACAGAGATTCAAAATTTTGAAAATTCAGTTTATCTCTTGAGGTTCAAGTATATTTCTTTCATGCACAGATGCATAGTTTTAGACTTTGCTCTTTTGTGGGTTTTTTGTTGTTTTGGTTTGGTTTTTTTCCTCTCAAAAAAAGTTTAATCAAAAGTTTAGAGATAAAAATCAATGGGGTAATTTCCACTGATGCATGGAACTTTCAAAGCATAACACTGAATGATAAAAAGCAGGTTGTCTGTATTTGATCTATTGTTGCAGTGAATGGTCTGTCTGTAACCAAAAAGAGAAGGAAGAGTAACTCTGAGAAATGTGTCTTTATTTTTTTGCTAATGCTGTGAAAAATAAGGATTTATAAAACCAATATATTTTATCACACTGTAGAGATTATTTAAATTAATCATTTTAATGACATAGAAACACATTGACATGTATAAATGTAACCTCAAGTTTGTATGGTTCCAAGTGGAAAAGACATGTCAGGATACTTAAAATTCTCAGATCGTTAGCACAATATTCTCAACTAAAATGTGCTTTCATTGGTTTTGCTGATCTTTTTCTAACTCTCCCTAAGTATCACTTTCCTTTCATGATCAAAATTCAAGATGATTTGAAATTACAGCATGTCTCTATGCTTTTGTTCTCCACAAAATCTCGCAGAAAAGAACAGTCCCAAACCAAAATCCTACAGCTCCATCCAGAGTGGTAGAGCTGGGGCGTTCTTCCACTCCAAGGGGTAAGGTCTCCAAGGGCCTCGATGAAAGACCACTGGGAGGTCTGAGCAGGAATTGTTTTGGATAAGCGTAAGTGGATTTGAACAAATTGCTTTAAATTTCAGCATTGGTGTAGTTGAGCTGTTAATAGTGATATCCTGACTCCTTGCACTGATCACCTGCCTCTCGGTGCCAGTGCAGTTGAGCTGTTTCTGGTCTGGGAGCTCGCTTCTGCAAATGTCCAGGTGTGGACCCCATCGCAGGCCCAGAGGCCCCGCGGAGGGACAGTGATTTGCGGCTCTGCCGCTCCCGAGGCCGCCGGCCCTCGCCATCTGCATGAGAGCAGCATATGCTGTTCAGAGCAGCGTGGGGCACAGCGGGGCCTGCAGCCATGCTGCTGCTGACTGCTCACCTTCAGACATCTGTTACTTCCTACCCGGGAACTGGATATCCTTGTTCCACCATGAACAGCCTTGCCACATGGCTAGTTTCTCTCTAAGCTGGTAGAAATACTCATGAAGTAAGATGTTGCTCCCTCCTCATTTCTGTAATTGAATCTAGATGGAAAATCAGTGCACAGCTACCTCTCTTATCTCTATACCCTTTATCTAACAGAAAGAGGAACCCCTTTTTTTTTTATTTTTTTTTGCTAGTTCTTCCCTTCAATTTGTAATATTTTGTTTACTATTTATTTAGGAAAAACAAACAATCAACAAAAAAAACCAAACAAACCCAAAAACAAATGGCAGTTACTGTTCTGCGTAAGATTTTTTTTTTCTCCATTATTTTAATCCTCTTTATTCAGGTTTCCTTCAGACTGAAGCAGGTACTTCTTTGTAATAACATGAAGCTTATGTTTTTCTTCCCTCCTCAACAGTTACTAAAGAGCTGTACCTTTCAATGTGAGAAGAGAGTCTGATCTAATTACATGACCCATAGATTAGCATTTTACTATATTTCCTATGCCTGTTATGCAGCCTTTCCTAGACTTGAGTAAACATTAGTCTTGATGCCTGAATTAATGTGAAACTTAAAGACAAGTTCATAATGATAGGTGGTAGTAAAGGACAAAGACAATCTGTTTAAGACATCTCTTGCTTTAGCAGTACTCTCACAGTAAACTAGAATATATATGTTTGCTCTGGAATTTCAGTAGTGAGTGACTGTGGGGCACATTTCTTCTGGGGATCGAACATGTGTTTGAGTGGGTCTGTTCCTGTGGAGTTGCCTAAATGTTTTGGAAACAATGCTCATAACTGAGAGCTGTTGTGCATGATGAGTGGCAAAGGGATTGTGGTTGTGCTGATTCTCTGCATTTTCTTTGAGGAACTTGATCTGAAATAGTGGTAGTCTGG
This sequence comes from Ceyx melanurus, assembly GCA_024611195.1. Lineage (NCBI taxonomy): Eukaryota > Metazoa > Chordata > Aves > Coraciiformes > Alcedinidae > Ceyx > Ceyx melanurus. The sequence goes on from JANHGL010025656.1 coordinate 19,818, forward strand.
AAATAAATTTAGGGTTTTGTTGCTTTTCTTATGAAAAGTCTATTGTCCCTTGAATTTCTTTAAAATAACTAACTCAAAGTTGAAGAGAGATTGAAATATTCTGTTTAAACTAAAAATGTCTGCATAATATTTTAGCGGCTTGCTAACAGGCCTGCAGAGAGGTACTAATTACACCCCAATTTACAATACATCAGTTTAGCACTATTGATCTGTTAAAAAAATGAAAGTAAACTAAGCAAAAGCCAGTCTTGTTGCTGAAGGAATGATGTATTGATTCCATCTGACAGTGCTTTGTCTACAGATCAATGTAGATGTGCAGTATAGACCATAAGAATGAGACAGGGTCACCAAAGGTCAGTAAGAGAACAGGGTGTCCCAGATTATTTGAGACAATGAAATGAACATATCATAAAGTAGACCTGATTGGTATTTGTAAAGGAATCTACCAGTAACAGGTTTTCTAAGATAAGAATAATATATTCTGGTTTATAATTTTTAACCACTATCCATTTAAGAAAGTTTAGGAGGATTCAGTGCCTACTCAGTCACTTGCTGACTGTGAAGAGTCTTAAAAGACAAATAATAAACTGCTTACTACTTTATGTGTTTGTAAAAAGTGAAAGCTACACTTCTGAGAGATGTTAGTCTTTGTCCAACATGAAAGAACATTTAAAAATGCAAATATTCAGAAATTCTTAATCCTTTAAAAACTTCAGCCCCTTGTTTTGATGATTATAATTGCTGATTTTACAGTGCTCAGAGATTCCAGTTCTATTACATTTCAGCTTTCCACATTGAAAAAGTAAGTAGGTATGTGCTGGGTTAATTCTATGACAACACTGAAGTGTACTTGTACCACAGTGTGTTATGCATTCACATATTTCTTGTGTCCTTGATGTCCTCTGAGATGAAGTGCTTCATATTTTAAGTAAGGAAGAACACTACTATAATATGATTAATCCCTTACAGCTTTCATGCCTTCTAATTCCTTCCTCATTCTGCTTTAGAATTTTAACTTTTACAGTGATGACAATGTCTGCTCCGCACAAATATTATAATTTAGGGTTTAATCCCCAAAATGAATGTTTAATCCACTCTGCTGCCTTGTTTTAAGAGCTGTCCAATAGGTGTCATTCAAAAAAATTACTTCCAGAGCTTTCTAATCCACACTTTTACGTCAATGCTATGTGTTCCTTAGGTTTTACCGTATTTTGTAGCTAAGTGTCTAACACTGGGTAATGAAAGGTTGAGGGTGCATGTTCTTCTAAAATAATCACTGAGGAGAAATTAATCACACTGCCTCTTTAGCCTCCCCTCCAAGGAATCAGGTTTAGCACAGTTTAGAGTTATAGATGCATAGTCACTATATCTCTTCAAAGTGTATAAGATGGTTTGGTTTAGAGTGGAATGGAAACAATATCTGCACCTTTTATCTCAATCCCCTTTTTTTGTCTTCTGGGACAAGATACTTTTTATGGAAGATATGCTACACCAGCTTTCAGTACAACTGCTTGTAAGAATAAAATTGGTTATAATATGAATTATTCACCATAGAATACCTTGGGGACTTCAGGTCTTTCAAAAGATCACATGTGATCTGTCATGGTTTCTGGGACACTGCTAGATACCAACAGTGACAATCTCACTGAATCAAAAGTTGCTTAATATAGTGCACATATTTAAGGCAAAAAATCTGCCTCAAAGGAATAGATACAAAAACAATAGGTGAGTTCTTCAAAGAGCTATTATGTGTTATTTTGGTTTTTTTTCAACTTATTCATAATTGGAAAATCAGGTTTCATTCTTTCAAAATCCTGCAGAATTTTTTGAAGAAGGAGTTGGAGGCACTGAAATCACTGCTTTGAATGTTGATCCTTTTTTAAGTTCACTGTCTATGTGAAGTCAGGCATGGTGCCTATTCTTTGTTTTACTGGTGTGCTCTCTGCCTTTGGAATAAACAGTGAATTTCAATTTTTTGGTATGATTAATCCTTTGTCATTTGTATGCATGGGGTTCATCACAATTTGTCTAAGCATATAAGGTAGGCCAGAAATATCCATTAATTTGTCTCTTTTATGAACATTACCTTATTAACCATGTTGGAAATATCCCAAATAATGCATTCATTAGAGGTACACACTGTCTGAAACAATAATTTCAAAATCTGTCTCCCCAGGGGTTTGGATTTATACATACTGAGTCAATGAAACTATGGCACATTAAGTGCTTGCTATTTAGAGTTACTAGGAAGTTTTCCTCAACATTAAGAAGATTTTTATTTTAAACATCACAGTCAAATTTCTGTGTTTTCATTTATAATTTCATCTTTCATTATGTTGGAGTCATGAACAATAATATTAACTAATTTCCATTTTGCAGTGTGCTGACCCTCCTAAAAATCACTGCCTTTCTTAGGAATTGATGGTTTAACTCATTTCACAGGAGGATTTAGTAACTTAAAGATTTAGTTAAAGAGCAAGTTGGCTAAATAGCACAAAAATAGGAGTGCATTATTTTTTATATTGCTCCTGATGGAAGACTCAAGAAATCTGATCTCCCCTGTTTAAAATAACAGACAGGGGCTTGACTTCACTCTGAATGTGCACTTGAGATGCTAACAGTTACATGTTGGATGAATGTGGTCTAGTGGCACACATGCTTAAATACAACTTTTAGCCTTATACTGCAGGTATTTGGTAGGACTTTTGTGCCACAGTGAAGGCTTCTGAGAACCCAAATTCAAAATACAAATTTCCCTAAGCAGTTACCTAAATGTGAGTTAAAGCCAACTCTTTCTGGATTCAGGAAACAGAACATCTTTCCAAATAATTTGTCTTCTCTGGGAGTGTTTTCCTTTTGGTAAAAGATATGTTTACCTTGACACTCTTCAGAATTATGAAATGTGCCCTTTTGTACCTAAAATGAGGTAATGTCCTTACTGAAGTCAGTGTCTTTTGTGTATTCTGTATGTTTTCATGGGGGGGTCACTTTTTTGATCCTGATTTCTTATAGAAATGAGGCTTATGTGATCACTGTTTGTCACTGTGTGTGTCTGCCTACTGACCTTTCTCCTCTCTGATCCTCATCATTTCAATTACATTTGACAAAGAGGTTGAAAAAATTTCATAGTAGGGTAGAAACATTTTCACAGTATTGTTTACTTTTAGAAATAGATGCCCAGATTGAGAGGCATCTCTAAAAGATACTCTAAAGAGGGAGAGAAGGAATCAAGTCACTGCATAGAAATCTGTATAATTGTTCTTTTTAAAGGATGGAAATTAGACAAGGTAACAACAGTTAATCTGAAACAATGTCTGCTGAAACTGTGGGGAAGGTGAGCAAATTCCCAAGCCCTTATGTTATCCTGTTGAAATTTATCAACTAATGTGATACGTTACAAAAAAAAAAAAACAACAACAAAAAATAACAATATTCTCATAGCAGTGCTCCCTCAGAGAATATTCTCAAGTGGTTTGAGTAGAAAAAGACATTTAGGAATGTGGTCTGTACATCCATTACTGGTAAATGAAGAAGAATACCTCACACTATTTACAGCTGGTTGAGAACCATTTACTTTAATAATGAAAAATTAGTCAAATCTTGTAAATCATTAACAAGCAATTAAATTTCTTTCTAGTGTTTCATCAGGATGGGGCTGTTCTTATCACTGTAAACGCCTAGGAACTTTATCTACCTCTCAAAGCAGCTGACTCTGTTAGATGACAATTAGTGATAAAGGGCTTTGATATGTCACAGGTGTGTTGGGAAGGGAGACTGATACACAAATTGGCCTTTTCACAGTCTACTGAGATCCTCTAGAACTGTTGTTGCCTGGTCTCTCAGATGCAAGCCTGATAGCCTGTTGTGCAACTTCAGTGAGAGCAGTACAATCAATGCACTGTATTTGTCCAGTACAGTGTATTCCCAGACAGGGAAGACAGCTTTACATTATACTTAAATTTGTACCAGCATAAAAAGCACCTGCAGCCAAGAGGCTGCTAACATAGTATGACATTTTTACATACAGACCTGGACATTTTTTATATCTTGCATAAGAAAAAAATAGCTTTATTGATAAAAGATCTTAACAGCTTGTTACCTACAGGTAAGTTCCTACATCTGCTCTAGTTGTGATGAATTTAAAAAGTGCAAGTCACCAGTATAAATGTTTGAACATTTGTTTAAACATGTTGTGGGTATGGATTTTCTCAAGTGCTTCTAGACTCCTGTTCTCTAAGCTCCTGGATTACAGTTTTATGGATAAGGAGACTAAGCCTTCTTTTGCAGAAAGTTCTATTTTTAAATAGCTACTATTTTAAATTAATTATTGAGTTGTAAAATTAATGTGTGATGTAATTTTTTAAAAAGAGTTTTATACATCTCTAGTTATTTAAATAAAGTATTTTAAAACAGCAGTAGGTATAAATGAATCTTTTAAAAATTATGCTTTCCAAGATAAAGTTGGAATAGGTTTATTTTCTGGAAACCAAGTGGCAGCTAAGCTTATTTCTTCATGGAGAATTACTATATGTTGTGACTTGTATTAAAATGTTTGTTTTGTTATACCTTTTAATTAGATTGCCCTTCCTATGAGAGAATCCCAGTACAGTATTAAGAAAATGTTATCAATTTTGGCATAACTTGTAACTTCTGCCACAGTCTTGGGATTCAAAATCCTTACAAGACATATTAAATTAGAAATTCCTCTCCCAGAGAAGATACATAACCTTTCCAAAGAGCGAGACAAACATGCAACATTGTTCTCTGCTTTATCTTATCGGGGCTGTTGAATCCAGCCCAGGTCTAAGGAGTCAAGCTTGTATTGCTCCTAACAACCACCTCGGAACAATTTCCCTGAAGAAAATAAATAGGTTTCTTGTCAAGGCCATTGTAACAGAAGAGCTGGGGGCATTGATATTGAAGGGGTCATTTTTTTCCTGTTGTACACTAATTTGAGGGTGACATGTTGTAAATGTTGCCGTTTCATAAGTTGCATGAGACATCACTTTGTCTTTTCCCTTCCAGATATTTTCTAAATGTGTCATCATCAGTCATGTATAAAGCATATAATCTTTTATCATCACTATGCACATTCTGACACTGTGGTGATTTAGTCTTAATACCATCCCTATTACTCTGTAAATGAAAATCCCATATTGCATTAGACACATAGTATCTTGTTTTCCTGCCTAATAATTTTCACTGTTTCTCTTCTCCATCATCTAGTGTCACTTGTTTTTGTGCATGAAGGCTTGTAGGTAAGCTGTTTCAAAGAATAATTCACGATGTTAATTTAACTGAAACTAATGTTACATAGGTGAAAGTATTGCAGAGGAAAAAGAAAAAAAAAGGAGGTAGGTCAGTGGTTTTCCCATAGAACAGAGTTGCAACTGGTAATTACTCTCTAGAGAAGACATTGAGAACCAGTGGTAGAATCGGGCAGCCTCTACAGAACCAGATTCTCAGTGTATTACTCAAGCAAAGTAACTATTGAAGTATCAGCCCCTGAGGCTGAAGTATTATGTGTGTGTGTGTAGCTTTATGCACTGTGAGTATTCCTATTGACTTCAGTGGGATTACTGACAATGAGTATAGTTAAACGTATGTTTAAATCTTTGGGCCATAGAGCTCTTTAGATTTTTCCATTTATGAGTCAGCACTTCAAGGTTTATTTTGTAGAAGCTCAGGAGAAACCAAATTATCCTTATTGTTTGAGGCTTCTGGACAAAGCGGTAGCACAGTGATAGGCATTTCCAATTTCAACAGTTTTTATAGATCGTTAAGAGAATATTTATTTTGCAGATGTAGCTTTAAAAATTAATGTGATTTTAGCCTTTATGTGAAATATAGGCAGTTCCTGATGGCTTAACTGTCATTTTGAGAGAGAAAAAAAATTAATGTTGTGTAATTGCTGAACTTGGTTTTTAAAATGTACAGATACACCCAGGTATATATTCACACACAGGCACACATACACACACATAAAATATTTATATAATTTCCTTGGGGAGGTGGGAGGTTTTTTTAGTATATTGATTTTTACCTTATTCCACATTTACTAAATGGATTAAGTAAATACAAGTAAAATGTCACTTACTAATTATTCTGCGTTCTTGTAAAAGTTTGAATGAAACAAGGTCACTGTACAGCTATTGTAGGCAGAAGAGTGTTTTGACACTGTAAGTGTGAATTCCCATAAAAGTGGTTTTGCCTAAATACTAAAGGTGACTTTTAACTGAAAAACTATAAAGTACTTTCCTTCAATACTAAAGATAGCTTTTAATTGAAAAGTATAAGTCAACCTACAAAGCAAGGTTAACGCTTAGTGGTATAATTTTATATATGCACTTTGGCAGTCACAATGGCTTTGATTCAACCTTGACTTCCTGCAAGATCATAAAAAGGCATAGAATAATTTGTTACAAAAAAAAGTGAGGAGTACAAATATGAGTTGCATAAAAATTCTGAAGATGAAATGGTAGTGTTCAAAGGAAATGTAGCATTTTATGCCAATGCCATAATTCTCAGACAATATTACAGAGAAAGAAGTATGACCTGCAATTTGACCTTCCTCCTCCTCCCCACTGCTGCTCCATAATGATGTTTAGAACTTTATAACTAGGTTACAAAGGTTTTAAGAAAACACAGTGTCCTGTACTCTTCTACAGGATATTGAATTGCTAATCACTGTAAATAACAGTGCCTACTTCTTGCCAAGGGAAACTAGTATTTGCACAGAATTACACAGAATTATTGTTGAGGCTGGAATAGACCTTTGAGATCATCAAGTCCAGCCTAAGACCTGACACCACGACACCCAGCTAGACCATGTCACTAAGTGCCACATCCAATCTTCCCTTAAATAACACTAGGGATGGCAACTCCACCATCTCCCTGGGTGTCTCATCCAGTGTCTAATGATCCTTTCCATAAGGAAGTGCTTCCTAATATCCAACCTAAACCTCCACTGGCGCAGCTTCAGGCCGTGCCCTCTCCTTCTGTCACTGGTTGCCTGGGAGAAGAGTCCAGCCCCAACTTTCAGGTAGTTGTAGAGAGTGATGAGGTCCCCTGAGTCTCCTCTTCTTCAGGCTGAACAGCCCCAGCTCCCTCAGCCTCTCCTCATAAGACTTTCCCTCCAGTCCCTTCATCAGTCTTGTCTCTCTCCTCTGGACTCGCTCCAGCACCTCAATATCCTTCTTGAAGTGCAATTAGAACTTATATCCTCACATTCAGAGGAGACCCATCCAGCTTGCTTTTTTGGTGATCTTACATACAAGAAACTTAAGATGATTTCCCAACCCCAGTCTTGCCCTTTTTCATTTCTCCATGTGGCCTCTGAAATATTGGGAAGGTTTAGTGAGTGCAAGTAAGACTCGATGCTCCAGTAAACACAGCAAAAGATGCTGCAAAAATTACTGGCTTGCTGAAGGCCATAGGCTGGACTTCTCCCTTTCATTCATGAGCTGAAGTAACCAGGCACTACTGTTTTATTCTTGCTTGACATTATAAAAATAGATAAAATCTGCATGATCAGGACATTTTTTGAATAATAATAAGAGGATGTAATCTGTAGAGTATGACATCTATGTAGGTTACAGGATTACTGAGTATAACTTAATCATGTCTATTGCTCAGTAGCTGTAAGACATTGTTTTCTCTGAAGGTATGCCTTGATTTGTCAAGTTGGCGAGATAAATTTTTAATTAAAGTGCATCTAAAGGATCTTTGCTAGAACAGAAACATATCATAACCTTTCTTTCTGAAGACCAAAAAGAGATCACTGAATTATTTGCTAATTGTGAGAAAAAACTATATTGCTTTTTTTTGTTTGTCTGTGTCTGGCAGTAGGCCACTAGCTATTTCTCAGTAGCATTTAGTGCTGAGGAATCTCTTGGGAAGAAAAAAAAAAGTTAAAGCCAAAAAAGTAAAAACATTATGTGGTGACACACAACTGTCAGACTGCATGTACTGATGACTTATGTACTGATGGCTTATGTCATCATGGGTCATCAGGAAGGAAGGAATATCTACTAGCTCACCTTAACAGCATAAACTGAAAAATTAATCTCTTAGATGAAGTCCATGTGCTTATATCATTTTTTGTGTTTTTTTTCTTACATCTAAGGAAAATTTTACCTCATGACCTAGAAATATAACCAATATTCTCATTTATTTAGTAAAAAGAGCAAGTGACAGCCTCTTAAGAATGTGTAATGTACACAAAATATAATGTGGTTCTGTAACAGATGGATGTTATTTACTAAAGCGTTTAACAATTTGTCACTAAAATGCAGTATTAGTTGCAACTTTTCAAGAGTTCTAACTTTTTGGTTATAATAATGACTCAGCATTTGTAGCTAAGCTTTTCTTAATATTGTTTCACATGGAAATTAATATATATGTGTATATGTGCATCTGAGTTTTAGTTGTGGTTTTTATCTGTCATACATTGGAAACAGAAGTGTTTGCTGTTGCCAAATGGCACTTTCTGACCAGAATTGTGGTGGTTGTAAAGTTGTGGCAGATTCACTCTTGTTATCTGACTGGTACTGAACCAATCCAGTGTTTTCAGAAAATAATACATGAACAGCAGTGTATTTAGTAAACAACAGTGACTCAATAATTTTGAGGAAATTTAGGAGGATATAAATATGGGAAAGAATGGTGACAGATCCTGCTGAATGACTGCTGTGGACTTTTTATACAGGGGAAAAAACCTATTCCCATTTGTCCCCAAATAGGCATTAAAACCAATGTACCTCTTCTTTGACATCTGTTAGAACAGAATGAGTCCATTTGAAATCCCCCAAACACTCACATAGTGACAAAGTGTAGTAAATGAAGCAAAATGGTTTGGGGAAATGAGGATGTGTAAACAAGCCAGTCAGATGTCATTTACTTTCTTGGATCACTTCAGTAGTTTTTTTTCCAGGATTGACTGTATTAAGGCTTTGTGCACAAAGCTGTATTTACTGCACTGAAAGCAGATTTTCCACCTTAAAGGACAAGGCTGTTAAAATCTTGTCTCTTTTGAGCTGGTCCTCTCAGTTGTGTTTGATTTGCAGTAGGCAGTGTACCCATTTAACAAAAAGAAGTATGTGAGGTTCTTTACTGTTGTCGCTGGTGACCAGGCTATTAGTCGGGGGCCTCTTTATATATGATCTAAAGATATTTGTTGTTCTCTGTTAGCACAAACCAGTTTGCTGCATTTATGATGAGAGCCATTCACAAATATTTTGCTTTGAATGTTTAGTAATTATGTTTATATCACATTTAGTTCATGTGCCATTTGACTGCAGCATAGCCTGTTGTTGCATATCCTTAACTCAGTTTGAAGTGGAGTTTGAAGGTCAGTCAGTGTAACATGATTTACCTCTGACCTAAAAGTTGCTCCAAAATTTATGAACATTTTTCTTTTATAATTCTTGCCCCTGTCATAGATAAATAAGTTTAAATTAGAGTACATTAGGGGAGGAAACAGCCAATATTTATATGCTTCACTCTTCCCCAAAATTCTACCTAATAGTTTATGGTTTTAAGGAATGTGTCTTCATATTGGCAATGTCACAAATATTTACAGTAATATTTTCATCATGCTTTGAACTTTCCTGAAAGCGCACTGCTTTTTAAATGCATAGATAGTTCTGGGAAGCTTTTGATGTGCTTTTTCATTTCTTCTGGAGAGCCAATGCTTTTTTTTAACAACAGAAGACGCAGGAAGTAGCATCCAAATCAAATTCTGTCCAATACTATTTTCCTCTACATTATCTACTTCAAGCAACTGCTACTTTTGATTCCTGAATAGTTACTACTAATGAACTGCATGTGTGCATCCAAACAAAATATTTTATAAAGAAACAAACAAAACCCCCTAAATACAGAAACAATGTCTCATGCTTAAAATTTCTATTTCTGCTTAGATAAATTTTCTCCTGTCATTCACATTTTATTATTTTTTTAATCTAAACAATAAACAAAAACCACAGTAGAGTTGGTAGAATGGGCAGGTGAGCTCAGGCTCTGAAAATTGATCTGCCACTCACATGTTGTGAATCCATCAACAAGTGATTTAATCTTTTCCTGTATTTTCCTATTGTTTCGTTTGTCTGGAATGTCTCTTCTTATATTTACATTGCAGGCCCTCGGGAAAAGAAGCAACCTTTCTGTTCTGTGTTTGGCTTCACCTGGACCCAGGAAATAATGTCACACAAAACCCTAGGAAACTTTAGTTTATATTGTTATTTCCTTTTTTAACTGTTTCGACTCTTCAGAAGTTTACAAAATTTAGAAGGGATAGAAACAGTGGAATGAGAAAAATTGACTGATATTTCCAAACGATTCCAGCCCTTATCTCCATTGCTCTCTTCAGCCACCTTTCTGCAGTCTCACTATTTGAATTAAAATGAACATGTGGCCACATCTGGCAGCCTTGTCCACACCACTGAGTAGGAAAGATGGGGCTTTGATCCTGCAGAACCCGTTACTTGGCAGCTAACCAAGGGCTCAGCCCTGCAGCCAGCTCCTGCCAGGAGCTGCAGACCCTCAAGTGTCTGTTCCTGTCCTTCCAGTGCTGCTGTCCTTCCAGTGCAACCCCCCCTGACCCATGGGAACAGAGCAGCAGCTGGGAAACACCATCCTCACGCTCTATCTGCCACACTACCCTTCCCAACAGCAAACATCAAAGCACACATAAAGAATTACCTTTATCTTTTAATATTATCTTTTACCATGAAAGAATTACTATTGTGCTGTTTCCTTGGAATACTCTCCCAATTTCCAGTGAGCTGCAGACTGGGTATTTCTGAAGGCAAGAGTGAGCTCGATAGCCGAGTGTCACTGTCAGTCTGTTGGGATCTTGATTTTTTGTCAAGGAAGAAGGAAAAAAAAGTTAGGTTGCCATGACATAACTGCAAAGAAGTTTCCTTCTGACAGTCCCTAAAGGAGGTGAGCTGCAGCTTCACTGCATTCTGATGGGAGATTGGAGATTTTCAGTTCTCTGTTTCTCCTTAAGGTTGTCAACACTCACCTTAATGCAAACATGTTTTCAGTCATATGCATTTCTATTCTTGCCAGCAGAGTTCATGCCATGGTCAAGGACAACTAATGTGTAACTACCAGGCAGCTAGAGGCAGAAAGGGCACTGAGAGGAGGAAATTTCTGTTTCCCTCTAAATGAAGCTTAGAAACCCCTTCCAAGGATTTTAAGTGCGAACCAGACTGGTGCTTGCATGTAAATGACCAGTGTGTTTATCCCAGCAGGAGACTGGTGGGTTTGAGCACCAACCCACCACACACTGGTGCCATGGATACTGTGAGCAGCCTGCTCTTGTCCTAAGGCAATGCAAAGCAGAAAAGTTCTGTCTGACCTCTTTTAACCCCGATCATTTAAAATAAAGAATGAGGAGGAAAGAAATTCTGAGTGAGGAAAGCAAGGAAGAGCTGATCACAGCTTCTTGCTAAATGTTATAGTTCTGAAAACTGAGATACAGCAAGGATATTGACAGCCTGAAACCATTCCAGCCCAGGATGGAAATTTGCTCTCCCAACTGTTTTCTGCCCTTATCCTCTCCCAGCCTGTTAGGAACCACTGCTTGAGAGGTCAAGTATCTGCAATGTCAAAACTGCCACCTGCTCAAACCCAAGCTTCAGCTCCAGGAAACAGAAATAAATACCACTTTCAAGTTCTGCTTTGTTTACCTGACAGATGAGGGGAAAAAAAACCCCAAAGCCTACTTTTTGTTAGTACTGTTAATTCTGATAAAAAATAGTGATGTTGACAAAGACCTGAGAGAAGCTGTGAAACAAATGCAGTGATGACATGAGCTCATTGTACACAGTGCAAATGATGACCTGGGAAGGCAGAGGAAATCTTCTGAGCCAGGAGTTCAGTTAACTGCTGAGAATGAGAAGTTTACTTCATTCTCTGTGTTTTTTTTTACTATGACTAGTAAAATGTTCTCTGAAGAAGTAGTCTTACCAGGCTCAGGGTTTAACCCATCCTAATTGGATTCAGGTCTAGGGGATGAATCTAACCCATATTATTTAAACTACTTACAAACATGAATGGATTTTGGCCACAGTAACTTTCCTGGAACACAGGACAGCATCACACAGTACTGGTCAACTGAGGCTTCATTATATTAAATTGCTTTCCCAGTCTTTGCCCAAAGTCCATGATTAATCATGGGAACATGGAATCATTTAGGTTGGAAAAGACCCTTAAAATCACTGAATGCAACTGTAAACCTGACAGTGCCAAGTTCTCCACTGTATCCTACCCCTGAGCACTAGATCCAGCTCCACACCTTCTACATACCCCAGGGATGGTGACTGAACCACTGTGCTGGGCAGCCTGTTCCAGCACCAGGAAAATGAAACTTCACTCAGAAACACATAGTTAAATCCATCTCCTATCCTATTTGTTTGCTGCAAGCAGCTGATGGAGCTGATGCCTCATTCTATATCACCTTTGGGTGGTGGGAACTCAGAGCTGTGAGGCTAGATCTGAGTCTCTGAGATTTTCCTGTCATAGATCCTTGGCTTGTTTCAGATCAGAAGATGTATTTAACAGCTGTTACAGCCAGGCTAGGAAAAGCTCTACTTTGTAAAATCTCCTGTAAAAGCTTGCAAAACGCAGAGAAAACAGGGTAAAAGAGACTAAAGAGAGAGAGAAATAAAAGAAGGAGAAACTTGCCCAGAGTTGTACAAGATCAGTTTGCAAAGTAGTGATGGAGTAGGTTAAGTATCTCTTTTCCACATGCTTTGATGTTACTATTCCCATTTGTTTTCATTTGTATCCTTTAAGGAAAAAATTCTGGCAGGTCTGAAAATGCTCAATACAAGTCCTGTCTTTTAACGTGGATCCTTTCACTCATGTTTGAATAGCTCAGCTCTCTCACCTCTCCTTTTTCTTTTCCTTATGTTACACTTCAGTTTCAGTTGTGAAATCCTCAGCACGATTTTCCTATTCAAATATCTTGTCTGGGGTTAAGACCACATTGGAAAGAATGGAAATAGAGGGGAGAAAGAAGTAAAAAACAAAAAAAAAGAAAAATCCAAACCCACAAACCCTAAGCCACTTGAATGGCTGAGAAATGTTTCTTTGAGATGGAAGTGTTATTGTCAGAAAGCACAACTGTGCAGAACAAAACCATCCAAACTGACTGCTGGTGGAAAGCTGATGGAGACTTGGCCAGAAGAGCTCTGGGAAGTAACTAACAAAAACTGACTGTGCCTACCCAGCTCTTCATGCTGCAGTGCACACTTCTGAGCACCCATTCACTGCCTCTCTATTTGCATATCTATAGGCAGAACACAGTATGTCAGTGTAGAGTATCATGGCAGGGGAAATTTGAAATCGTTCAGGATCTTAGTCCTAAAATAATATTATCAGAAACTAGAGATGAGACCATGGTCCAGATCAAAACCACACAATGACCTATGACCATCTTCTGCAATTTAAAGTGACCAGTAGCAGGACTCAATAGAATGGTATAAAAAGTGAAGCAAATTAGACTAATTTCAGTACTTCTACAACAGCATAAAATACACCTAATTAAAACAAGAGGTGATGATGTAATATATCTTGATTTTTATGACATGAATATGAGTCTTACTCCAAGACCTTCAGATACACATTGGATCTTTCTATATCTAATTTTCTCAGCTGAACTTTCTTGAAACTGCCAAGTCAGCAAAAGCATTGTAAAATTTTATTCACTGTATTTTAATTCTGCTGAAAAATCTGTTCCATTCTCCCGTAAGATTTTGAGATTCTCCACCATGAAACTGCCAGCAGTGAAATCTATTACTATGCAAAAGGAAAACACAGCATGTCCTTCTGATAAATATCAGAAAAGGGCCTGGGTGAGTGACAGTGATGCACTTCCAGAATTAATTAATATCTGTATTACATTAATACATCCAAAAGCCTTCATAGCAGAAAAAACAGCATGGCCACAACCTATAGATATTTCCCTAGCTGACCATTTTTTCCACCACTTGGATCTGGTACAGCTATGAGTTGTCATATTCCAATGTCCACATCAGTTCATCCCTCAAAAATCCAGGCCCTTGTAGCATGTAAGGTCTGCCACACGACTCCCTGCTTCTCATCTTGCTGAAATGGAGATTTCAGCTGTCAGCCCAATGGCATTTGTCTCATTGAAATGTCATTTCACACATTGCTAAGGTGCCTTTTCTCCCCTGCCCTCTCCCTCCCACTCAAAGCTGTTTTGAATCCAGATCATTCTGATCTGTGTGACAAAATGGTCCCAGTGCTTAAAGAGATGTACATTTCATCAGCTGCAGCAGGGACTTTGAGGGAGGGAAATGCTGCATGCTATCTGATAACCACACTGCTGCTGGGACAACCTATTTCTACTCTCACACATTTTCCCAGGCAGACATAGCTCTGCTGCCTGCAGGTGTTACAAGTTTGGATTCATCCAGACCTTCTACTTTTAGGAAACTGCTGCCACAGAGCAAAACCATCTCCCATGTGGATTAAAAGTGAAGTAGGAACAAAGTGTCTGGCCAACAATTACATAGCTGTCAAACCCTGGAATAATCCTGTGTAGAATCTGCTGGATTTTAGATCAACTCTTAGATACAGCTCTCTATTTACTGACTACAAAAGGAATTCATGGTACACAGCTTCTTAACCCTGTCTTAAATGCTTAAGCATAGGATGGATTAATTTGGGTTTAGGGAGCCTAACTTGGTGAATCAGATGTTTTAATAGATCACTGAGGTTTGTGAACCATACTTCTTGATCAAACTCAAGTAGATTTAGGAGTTTTTGTTCCATTAGTGGTGCTGGGATTGAAATATCAATACTTTGGAGTTTAGTGCCACTCCAATGCCCTTGGAGGGCTGACACTTCCAAGCAGTGCTGCACAAACAGAAACTCTTTTAAAACAGCAGGTGGAGACCCGGTGAGGTCTCAGACTCTGGCTTAGATGTTTAGGCACCTTAATCCTCCTCAGGCTGTTCAGAGAGTAAGATTATTTATCTGATTACATTGCAGCATCTCTGATACGTGTCTTTGCAAGTCTTTCTTGCACAAAACTGAATTGTCTTCACCTAGATCTGAACACCACCTTTTCTTATATATGAATAGCAATTAACCATAGGAGTGGTTATCAAGACCTGTAGTGTTACTGAGCATGGTGAAGTTAAGACAGGTTCACATGATTTTTACATAAAGACATAGGAACAGAAATTCCATCGTGGAAATCCAGCAGCACAGGAAACATGAGCTGAGCAGCACAGTCTTTCTGCAGAGTTACACTCCTCTGAAATTCCCTGGGTTTGGACCACACTGAAATGAGCTGCCTGAGGTCACGTAGGGGATGTGTGACTGGTAGGCAACATTCACCAGACTGAGCGCAATGCTCGTGCTTCCCAGACCCTAATCCCAGGTTCCTCCAAGAGCAGCTTCTGTCTTTATAGAAACAGTTGTTATGGCAGATGCCAGAAGATGGTGTTCATGAGTGAGAGGGATCATTAAGACTCATACACATTACAAACTCCCCCCCAGGAACTCTTTTTTCCAGCTATTGATATCCATTTAAAAATAAACAAAGAAAAAAAAATAAATTTAAATACTCTGTTTTCAAACTCCAAAACTTAGAATGAAGCATCTTCCTAAAGCAACTGAACTAGAAGAGATGAAAAAGAAAACCCATAACTCTGACATTAAAATACTTCTCCTTGACAAGTGCTTTCCGATTTGCCCCAAACAAGAAAAATCTAGGTATATATTTTTTTTTCCCTGATGTGTTGGCAAGGCTACTGAATGTTATATAAAGCAATGCTGCAGGTTAAAGACTAAGGTTATTTGTGTCATAAATGCTTTGACTTTTTGCTGCTGCTGCATTGAAATCCAAAACAAATTTTAACGAGCACCTTTCCCCTGTGGAGATTTGATTTGTTTCTTGATGTTTTGGGTCAGGAAGCAAAGACATTAGGAGGTCAAAAAACCCAAACCAAAGAAAATGAGGGGGAGGGGAGAAAAAAAAGGAAAAAGAACACTTGCAGTGTTAGAGTTTTGATGCCCCTTAACCTGTGCCTAGCACATGTTCTACAAACACAACAAATACTTAGAAGGAAACTATCACTTGTAAACAGAGATAAGGTGACCAGGGGACTGTTTACAGGCAGAATATGCAAATTCCTATTGCAGTTCTAAAAATATAAGCAGCTATATTTCCATAAAAGATATCATTCAATTGGAAAAAACTCTATTTGGGCTGGTTTTCTGTGGTCCTGGTTCTTGGTTTCATCCCTAGGTGATGGAAACAGATTTGTTTCCATCAGTCACTGAGAAGCTGCATCATTTCATACCAGAGAAGTGTCTCTAATTCAATCCTCTTTAAATTTGCTTAAACCAGGCTTGAAATCTAAAAGCTAGAAACAAAGCTTTATGTTGGTCTTTTCCTGCAAGTGAAGTGCTTCACAATCAAATCCCTCCCTCAAGTGCTGTGCTAGGAAAATAAAACAGTCTGACAGCAAATAGCAGCTCCTGGTTTCAAAGCTTTGCTCCTTGCACGGAGCAGACAGAGAGCTCCTGGGATCCTGCCACGCTCTTCCCCATTCCGGGGGAGCTTTGGGGGAACAGAGAGTCCCCCTCTGCTCTTTCAGTGCAGCAGCACAGCAGCCCCTGTGAGAAGAATGGTAACAGCTCACAGCAGAGCTGTGGGAAGCTTTGTAGCTGCTGGTGTCTCCAAACACACCAGCTCAGATACTGACCCAGAGCAAATCCAGAGGATGAAGCCAAGTTTGACAAGCTCTTCCTGTGTCGTGGCCTTATCCATGGCCAAATGCTTTGAGTTCCTCCAGTGTGACCACTGAAGCACAGCCACTGCTGCTTCAAGGGGCACTTGCTGCAGCATGGACCTGCTCACTGGTGGAGTGGTGTGAGGAGCAGAAAAGAGCTTGACTCTGTGTAAGCACTGCTCAGCAAGAACAAAACCATCTCTGCATCATCAACCCTTTCCAGCACAAATCCAAGATATGACCCCATAACAGCTGCTATGAAGAAAACTGACACTCTACCAGCCAGAACCAGCACATTTTGTTTGTAGGCTGCACACCTCAGTCTAATCTTCCTACTGGTTCTTTTTAGGGAATACAGACCATCACCTGTAACGTGGCAGACTCTTTAATACCAGCATGGAGGCATCCAACCCAACACCTACACACAGAACAGAGCAATGACCCTTCCTAACTTTTCATTTTGAGCAGAATAACTGCTCTTCTGAAGGATGAAAGTGAAGAGGAGCTATCAAGCCCTTGAAAGTTAGATCTGGGCAGTACAGGGGTACAAGAAGTGGAGTGTGAAGAGCAGATGTGCCATTGGTACAACTTCATTAAGGCCTGAATAGTTTGTTTGCTGCTTGAAGTAGATGGCTTCAAGCTTGGAAACAGCATTGATTAACATTCTGAGCAGCTCCTGCTGCTGAGGAGAAAGACAGATAATCTCACCTTGAGCCTCTGTGTATTGTTGCTTTGCTGATTATTCTTCCACAGGGTCAGAAGGAAGAGGTAATATTACACTGCTGTTAGAAGGTTTTCAGTCCAATTAAAAGGCAAATCAACAGCAATGTAATTCTTTAGCCTTGACAATTACAACCAGATGTGATATGTTTATTTGCTCTGTAAGCATAAGAAAACCCCAGCTGAAAGAATCCATTCATTATAGTTCATTATAGAATGGATTTAGTATATATTTATTATAGGTGAATATCTATTTTGTGCTGACTTATCAATCTGCTGCTTGAGGAGATGACAGGAGAGCAAGAATCATAATCCAATTTCTTATTCCTCCTCCCAAGCTGGGTGTAGAAGGAATGAAGATAAGTGTGGGTATTTGACAGTCACACTACCTGGCACCATGCATCATGAAATGATGGGTTTGGCCATTTCTTTCCCACCTGCACAGAAGGCTTCAGTCTACCAAACATAAGGGAATAAGGAAATCAGTAATCTAAAACATAGCTATCTAATCCATGTTAGTCACATCAGCTTCCACTAGATCCAACAGAAAAATATTATCTTCTGAGAAGATTAATCCCAGCCTGAGAGAAGTGTCTGAACCTGGAGGGATTTATCACCCTCTCCACCAAGTACAGAAGGAGCTTGGACAAGGAGGTCAGATCAGACACGTATCTTGGAGATAGCCAAGGTCAGAGAGATGAATGCTTGCCTGCTCACTCTTTACAGCCATGGACTCTCATTAGATGCACCCGCTGCACTTGGAGCAGTGGAGGTCTGTCTGTACTGCTGCACAGACAGCAAACATCAGTAATATTCATCAGAAACATCCCTAGTCCCTTATCTCAGACATGTATCCCAGCAACTGCGAAATCCAGACTGCAGAATAACCAGCACCATTTCACCTCTCCTGAAACACAAAGGCTTCTGCAGAGAAACACTGCAGCCATTGCACTGTACTGGGAAACTGCTGGTGAAACAGCAGCGAGTCAGAAGTCTTCACTTGCCTAAGGCTGAAAAGGAAAGAGATGGGGAGTGAAACCACATGGGAAGAAGAGGGAGGCTCAAGCTAAAAACTCACCTTGAAAGTCCTCTGAGAAACCCCCTCTGGTTGAGACTGTGTCAAGAACAGGTAAAACAGCAGTGTAATTACACAAGGCTGTCATTTATAATATAGTTATTGGACCTTCCGCACAAAACAAATGAATTCTGAGATGTTTATAAATGTGTTTTTTTTTCCCATTAATTAATTTGCTTTCTGTGCTTAAGAACTGAAAAGCTACTGGTGAGGGCAAAAGGGGCAGTCATAATTAGAAAAGCCAAGGTAAGGCCCAGAAATCCCTCAGGTCTATAGCATTATGCCTCTTTTCTTTTTCAGGCAGGAAAAAATATGTTCATAACACCACACCAGAGCTGGCATTGTGGTCCTGAGCAAAACCCAAGGACATGTCCAGGCTGCAAAGCATACAAAGCAAATTAAGCTTGAACTAAGAGCAGATCATGTGGATAATCTCCTTTTTAGACCTTAAGGATCTTCTTCCTTCCATCCTTCCTGACTCTCTGCCTCCCTCCCCCTCTCCCTCTTCTCCTTATCCACCATCACGTATGTGGAGCATGAGTAGCAGCTGTTCAGTTTGTTGAAAACCAAAGGAATTGCTTGTGCAAGGCTGGGATACAGGGACACCAGCTTGGTCTGGCACTGGAACTTCTAAATGTCCAATATAAAAACAAACAAACACAAAGAAGTGACTGAAAATAGGAGTGTCCATATGATCTGGGACTTGCTGCAAGGATGGCCATGAGGCATTCTGTCCAACTACTAGCCATAGTTACTTTGAGGTTTGTCATTCAAAGTCTGTTCAAAGATTCAAAAGCTCTGTTAGGGACAGATTTCAGTAGCTCCCAGACTGGCTGTGAATGTTTCCAGCAAAAGCAGGATGTTTCCAATAAATTCTGATGGTGGGAATCAAAAGCTGTTTGGAGAGAATCATGCCTCAGGTCCTTCTGGGTCTTCTGCAGGTATGGGTTTTGACTGGGAGTGAAGGTAGTCTGAAAGCCATATGGAAATGATATCCACCTCCTACATGCACAGTGAACTTGGAGTTCCTGTTAATTCTTACCCTGGCTTAATACTGAAGCAAGAATATCAAAGTCTTTAACTGGTTCCCATGTCCTGAAGGCTCCTGGTATGCAAGAAACACCTTGAGGACACAAGAACTGATCTATTACAAGAAGCAATCAACAAAACAAAACCATATTACAAATTGAAGTGCCCTGAATGGTTTGCAGACATCTCCACTGCTGGTTTTAGGTTATGGCCTTCAGTAACGTTCTGCATTTCAGAAAGCTTCAAATGTGCACAGCCATTGTCCTGCAACAAGTTAATTTTCTTGCCTACCTGCTTGTTACATCTGTCAATCATGTGTGCAAACTGATGCCAGGAAGTGATCTGAGGACTCTGTTCTATTCAGCAGCAGTGAGAAGGATGAAGTTTAAGGCTCAAAGGACTTTGGTGGCAGCAAACCAGCCACAGCTTGGATCCCAGCATTTCCTATCAGACTAACTTTCATTAAGTCTTTACCAGTAGAAGAAAAGGAGAGAACCCCAAACAAAACAGAAAGAAGCTAAAATTAAAATATGAAATTCTGACAAAAGCTAAAACACATCTACCTGGGCACGAGATTTCTTCAGAATTTTGCAGGGAGACAGGAAGGTGAAGTTTTAGTAGAGAATGTAATTCTCTATTTTTTTATACTCTTTTGACCTGTTCTTATTCATAGAGAAACAAGCTGTCTCTATTACCTACATGAAGAATTTTGTCTCCAGAGGGCTAAGATATGTAGGTGTCTTTTAAAATCTCCTGTCACGCTGGCAAATCTGCACCTCAGTGGGAGTGGATTTTTAGAAATATACTTTGGCCGGGCCAGGAAAAGGAATAACTTTATCTAGGCTCTTCCATACCGTAAATGCCTAAATCACTGGGAACAATTTGACTTCACAGGAGGGGGAGACAGATAGAACAAAAGGTGCATGTTCTAAAATGTTATTTTACCTGTCCAGCTGCTAACATATCTTTTGTAAGCAGCTTCACCTAAGGCCATCTCAACAAAGGAAGAGAACTTCAGTTGGAAACAAACTGAACAGATCTCATTAAAATCAGTGGAGTCATTCTTGATCTAAACCTGTGAAGAGTGTTTCCCAATACATTTCTCCCCATATACTTTGTAAGGAGGAAGAATAATGTAGTACTAGTAGCAACAGAAACATACAGGTGGAGAAGTGGGGAGTTGGGGAAGAGAGCCCAAGAGCCCCAGAGATGCTGAACAAAGTCTGGCCACGTTGGCAGCAGAGCTGCAGTGACCAGACAAGCAAGATGCCAAGATGTGTGTAAACCACCTGCTGATAGCTAGGTTGGTTTCATTACTTTAGAGTCTCTATATCCAGAGAAATTAATTCTTTCAGCCATCAAATTTCCCGTGCTTTTAAAAGAAGAGAAGGATCTTAATCCCTCCCATCCTTCCAGTAATCCTTCCCATACAGGCTCTGTGATGCTCCCTTGGAGCTGGGAGCACCCTGGTCAATGCAGTTACCTCCCTGAGGCCTCATGCTGGCTCACTCTGCAGCACTTCTCAGCAGGTGACACAGGGTTGACACTCATCTCTATTTGCAAGGTGTCTTCACAGCTCTGTGAGATTAGGACTGAGATGAAATTTAAACCTTTGATTAAATTTATATAGAAATTTATTTCCCTCCTCTATCCAAAGGAGATGATGTGTTTAAAACAAGGGCCAGAAATTGTTTCAGATACAGAAGTACTGTGGATTTTGACAGTAGTCTCAGCACCAGCATCTAGTTTCAGCTTTTTAGCCCTAATTAGTCACCATATTGTAATCAGGCATTGGCTTCCTGAGCTTTCTATCTACATGAGAAAAAACTGCAGGAGAAAAGCTTTAATTAAAAAAAAACAACCAAAAACAAAACCAACAACCAAACAAATAATGTGTTTACGGGCACTGACAAAACACATTTAAATTTTAATTAATATTGGATATGTGTCCCCAGAAATCTTGCATGAAACATTTTAAATACATACATATAAATAAGTAAAAATTTTCTTACCTAAGGGCAAAGATTTCATTTACCTAAATCAATGCCTATTGATTTATGGATGATGTTTGTGTCTTTATGTATTACATCAGCTTGGATGGATTCTTTAGCTTTTCTTACTAGGTTCACTGGTTTGCCTTGGAAGGTAACATAATTTGCTGAAATATATGCTGAAGGCAACAGCAGTGCTGTTCAAACAGGTCTCCTCATTCACTCTTCCCAGCATTTAAACCAGTACCTCTGCTTTACATGCTCCTGTAATTTCAATCACACACACACAAGTTCAGAAATACTGGCCTGGCTGGAAAGATGGTCCACATGGCAAATCCAAACGTGTTTGTAACCCAGACAAAGGTTTGGCCTGGGATTTCATGGAAAGGTTAGCAAAATGTCAGCCTGTCACATCTTATTAACAGTAATAATAACAACTCACACTTGTGAACGCAAATATCAGCCGTGTATTCTAAAGCTCTCAGCAAACATTAGCACAGCAGCTCCAGAAAGGCAAGGCTTCCCTTTAGAGATAGGGAAAAGGCAGGAGGAGCAGAAAGAATGGAGAAGGACTCCAGACAGTGCCCTAAGGTGAGGACAGAGTTGAGAAAATGAGACCTTACAAAGGAATGGACTGGAGCAGCAAAGGCAGCATCGAGTCTGTTTGGGGAAAGCTGCTTGTTATTTTAGTTTTCTTTGAAAATCAGATTGGGATCTGGTGTAAACCAGTACTAAATTTAATGGTATTACAGTGGCAATGCAGTCCAGCCCAGGTGTCCAGTAAAGTTGGTTCTTTGATCTGCCTCATACTTCCCAACTGCTCAGATGTCCTTCGCTTTAAAAAAAAGGCACAACCAAAAGCAAATCCAGCAATAACTTTCACTAACTTGACTCTAATTGAACTGTCGTGTGTGTAACCATTCTAGAGAAATGGTGATTCCTGCAATCAGCTGAAAGGAAAGAGGCTGCAGGAAAAATAAGCCAGAGACACAGATAAGAAGATTTTATTCAGCTTTATTTGACAAGTTTTATTACACTGAGAAAACATAACGTATCTAATCTCTTTGCAGCTGTTGCAGCCCTTCAGCCTTTATTACTTAAATCCTATTAGATATAAAATTGTTTCTATTTGTCAATGGCATGATATCTCCTTTTATTATTATTATTATTATCATCATCATCATAGTCTTGCAAGTATGGCCATGAACATAATTCCTGGTCCATCTTCCTACCAATAGTTAAGGTTACCCTGGGATGTTTGCCTGTTTAAATGGCCTCCTTTTTCAAAAGTCCTGGAGAGCTGTGTGTGTTGGCAGTACCCACAGTGGCACTAAATAAAGCTCAACCAGTAATGAAAACCTCTGCAAACAGACCAGTATAGCTAATGATTTCCATGATGGGTG
Source organism: Ceyx melanurus (assembly GCA_024611195.1). NCBI lineage: Eukaryota > Metazoa > Chordata > Aves > Coraciiformes > Alcedinidae > Ceyx > Ceyx melanurus. The sequence goes on from JANHGL010025656.1 coordinate 42,814, forward strand.
TTGAAATTCCAGCCATCCTGGGCTCAGCTGTGCACTTACCCACATGGAGACCCTGCAGCCAAGGCTTTCATCACCTCACAAAGGATCTTACCACTTGCCACTTGTAGAGCTTTCATTCTCCACTTTTCACAAGAGGATGAAGGACACTCTTTTTCCAGCAGTAATTGCCATTATTGCAAATAAATAATGCTGCTACACTACCTCCTTCTCTCCTTGTCCCTAGGAAAACACCTCCTGCTATGCATCAGATGGTCTCTTAGAAGGATGCATGGGATGTCCCCACCATGATGTCCCCTTGTATCACAGAATGATAGACATGTCTGGGTCATCTAGTCCAACCCACTTGCTGAGAGCAGGGACAGCTGCAACTAGAGCAGGGTGCTCAGAGCATCCTCAAGCCCCACCTGGAATGGCTCCAGGGATGGGGCCTCAAACACCTCCCTGGGCAACCTGTGCCAGTGGCCACCACTCTCCTGGGAATTAACTTCTTCTTTCTCAGCTCGATCCACTCCTTTCTAATCTGTAAGTGAAGTCTGGAGGCTCATGGACAGTCAGCACAACACCTGACTGCTCTTTCCATAGGGCTTGCACACCTCATTTCCACATGGACATCATTTCATTTTTGAGGTAAAACATTTTGCTTCTTGGTAAAGTGATTTTTTAGCCTCACTGCCAATGAAATTTGTAACATGGCAACATCAAAACTCTCTTAGAGCTGGTTTTAATAAATGGGTTTTAACAAATGGGGTTTGTCATGTGCCATCAGCAGGTTAGGGTAGAAAAAGGGTAGGAGAAACAATAAAGCAACTATGTCCTGCCCACAGACTTCTAACAATGTAGAGTACAACATTAGCCTCCCTCAGGTGCCTGCTCTTTCCAGCACTGGAAGCATCATATTCATCCTCTTAAAAGGGCATTTTCATTCTGAAGAAAATTAGTATTTGAGACTCTCAGTGCCATAAAAGTTTAACAAATGAGTAAGACACTGATTCTAGATGCATAACAATAAGGAGGGGGAGCTGTTTTCTCTTTTGCCTGTTGTTTTTTATTGTTATTGTAATCTCACTTTCTCTCTTTTTATTAGTTTAATTTTCTTTTGTGTAATTTTGTTTTTATGGAGCAGACTCATCCCTGCTGTACCTCTGATAGAATTTCAGGAGATACAAAGACATGTTGTTGTGTCTTCAAAAGGTAAAGAAAACATTAATAAAAGAAAACATTAATAACTTTATCCAATCTTCCATATATAGACACTGAGGGCAATTTTACTGCAGCTTCTCTTTATTGACTCTAATAGTCATGGCCAAGAAGTGGTTCATGAGCAGTTCATGATCTGCTTGCTTATCAAATGTGCTGATTTTCTGGCTGAATATTTTAGCATGCTGAAATGTGAAAGACATTAATTTTGGAGAGCAGCATGTACAGAAATGAAGTGAAAAGTTCAGGAGTTGGAAGTTGCTGCCTCAAGCCACAGCAGATACCGTGTGGCAGCCAACCTCTGATAACTCACTCCCACAGGAGACAAAAGCTCCTGGCCCTTGCAGGTTTCCTACTGCATGATGTGTAGCATCTTGCAAAGAAATTCTGTCAAGCCATGGACCACAGGACTAGAAAGCTGGGCAGTCCTCCAAGGCAGGCAGCAGAGAATTAGGAAACTGGATGAGATTAAAGACATAACACTGAATGCATCCAGAAGCAACCCTGTCTTCCAAGAGGATAAAAAAAAAAAAGAGGGTAGGCAAGGATATGTTGTGGAGAGATGAAGATGAAGGTGTATTACAGAGGAGTGAGAAAGAAAAACTAAGTGATAGCCCTGAATTGGAAAGATGTGGGTATGTAGTGAGAGAGTTAAGGATTTGGGATGTTGATTTTTGGGGCTGTAGGATGTGAAAGTGAAGTCTGGGGTAGGTTGCAGCCAAGTAGAGATTTTCCTTTAGGTGGGTTGTAAAGTCTGTCCCTCCAAGACTTTATTCCAAAGGAGGGGGTAAATACATGTCTCACATCTTAAGACTCATGTTTTAAGCATATCTTTTAATGAGCTAACTAAACAAAAAGTTTTCTTCATTTCTAAGTCTTATACTATAAAACCAGTTAGCAATCTAATGTAGCAGCATCTGATCTCATTAGACATTTGTATTTTTGAACAAAACGTTCCCAGGACAGGTTTGTAACAGCATGCCACGACCACAGAGGCTGTTTATCTGCTCTGTGGGCAAGGAAAAAAGGGAGAACATGTGCAAGGCATCTCCAAATGAGCCCCATCAGATTCTGCTTCAGAGACTGACATTTAAGAACTTGAAGGATCAGAAACTAGGGTATCTTTGAAGCACAAGGTGACAACTTTACCATAAAACCATCTTCCACAGCAAGAATTCAGGCTCCTTCAACTGGATGTTGTCCCACAACTGTGCTCTAGAGAACCCAGCCAGTGCCAGCAAGTGAAGTCCAAGAGATGTAACCCACTCAGCATGACAGTGCTCTTTGCAAGTGGCTGCTACAAACAGAGAGTGTGGAGTGCTGAGGCCTGGAAGCCATCACATTGTTATAAACAGCAGACAAACTTTCTTCTGCAAGAACTTTCAATGACTGGCTTTTGCTGGTTTTTGTGCTGGTGTGCACATACTACAACTAATTTCCAATTAATAGGTGATGAGCTTTTATTAGACTCATCTCTGCCATCGTGATTTGAACACACCTGAAATGTAATCATATAAATAGCTCCAGCCTCTAAAGGTGAATTTTGCAATAACATGATGTCACAGTTTAGGCCATAGGAAGAAGAAAACATCCAAGAGTATTCTTGAGATTACAAAGCAAAGAAGTCGGGTTTTTTTTCAGTTTTGTATAAAATGACAGCAACATCTTCTTAGAAGCAAACAAAAAATGATGTGCATTGCAGTATTAGAATTCTAAACCCCTCACATTTATGCATTCTGATGTGTTTGGATGCATTATGTTCAGAACATGTGCATATTTTCAGAGTCTTATAAAATTAGTGAGCAATACTCCATGGATGCAACACAGTGTCAGGTGTCTAACTGGGTCATTACATGACTGTATGGTACTTAGCACAGAGAAAATACAGTCCAAGCATTAACCAACAAATCTTCAGAACATCCCTCTGAGACATAAACTGTATTCCCACTTTGCAGATGGAAAACTAAAAAGAAGGCAAAAGTTTTCTCATTGTAGAATGATGACTAAATGTTGTCAGTCATTCAATCCAGCTTGCTGACACAAGAATTAGAAATTATTTAAAAAAACCTAACAAACAATTAACTAAAAAACTTTGATTCTGAACAACAAACAAAAAGCTTTTCTCCTTGCTCTGGATTTAGACTAGAAAAATCTGCAGGGAAGGAACCTATGTAATCGAAAACACACCCTCAGAATGATGGGACTTCACAGAAACTGGAGTGCTGCTTCTGAAATAACCAATTTAGCCCATCAAAATAACCTAATTAATTTAATAAGATTTAATATAAAATAATTTTGCTCATCTCTGGAGGATTTGCAAAACTAACAGGTGAGTTCTATTTATACAGAACCAAGATTTCCAAGGAAGAACGAGAGCAATTTCCAGCTTGGGCAACTTAGTCTGCTCACGAAGTATTTCTGAGCACAGGTTCCCATTAAAGCTACATCTTTATATAGACACTACCAACGTGAGTCATTTCTATACCAATATCTTTCAGATACCTAAAGACTCTTCAAACTGTGCTCTGTGCACCAGGGAATACTTCATCCTTCCTTCTTATGTCATGACAGTGTATTCAGGACTGGCATAAACCTGTGCTATGCACAGAACATTTTGCCAGTGAGTAATAAGAGGGCTTAAAATCACTCTGAAGCTCTAACCTCAGGTGTTTATTTTATGTTTTCAGCCAAAACAGCTCCTTGGTCTGATTTATTGGAGATCTACACCACCTTCCAGTGTGGCAAAGAGAGAATGAGGGAGTAAGTAGCCAGGGATGAGAGCAGAAGCAGTAGCACCCTGTTTGCAAGAATAGCTTGGATTTTAATTGCGTTAAATCCCATGCAAGACTGCAGCCATTGACTGACCACCAAATAAAAGACAAACAATATGAGGAAAGACAGTAGGAAAATAAAAATGGCCAACAGTAAATGATTAGCTCAGGGATGATGTTTCACCAAAAGGGGTTGTGGAGCTGTGACCATGAACGTGCACGGGAAATGTATGCACCCATTCAGAAGAGAGAAGCTCAGTAGATAAAAGATTTGGCTAAGGCTCAAAACCTTTCTTTTGTGGTTTAGAAGTTTTGCCAAACAAAGGAAGACTTTCTGGAAAACCACTGTGCTGTTTAATCTTTAGTATTTAAACAAAAGCCAAGGGATTTGTTTCCACTCAATTTGAAAACCACAGCACTCCAGTTTTGTTCCTATTATATACACACATAATATACAATCATATGTGTGCATACATACCTATACACACACATAGTTAATATATAACTGATCTTTTTTAGTTGTTTGGTTTGCTTTGTGGGGTGCTTTTTTTTTTGTTCTATTTTGTTTGTTGGTGTTTTCTCCTCCTTTTTTTTCATTTTTTTTTGTCTCACAACCAACGTGGCTTTTTTAATGTCAGACTTCTCTGCTTCACAGTGGATTGTGTTTGAATTTAGCCTGCTTTATAAACTGCTGTGCACTTAATTTAACTCTTCAACTGTGTGGAGTCTCATCAACATGTCATCAAGGGTGCATCACACTGCACCTGTTTGCACCAGTGCACAGGACCCAGAGCTGCAAGGGCTACATATTTGAGGAGAAAGATGGTCCAGCTTCACTTTTCTTAGAGAAAATCTAGGTTTTATGAAAAAATGTTTATTTCTGGTTGAAGGCAGCTTTTCAACTTTGCAACATGATCAGAGTAACAAAATTTCAATCCATTTTCCCAGATTACTCCTTTCTGAGGGAATTTTCACAAACATGTTTTATTTATACAAGACAATATGAAGTAGCAAATGCAAGCAGCTGAAATATGTTGCCACTCAATAAACTATCTCAAAACTTGCAATGCAAACAAAGTTAATTTGCTTTATTTCTCTCATATTGAGCCAACTGCAGCATACTTTTGAGATGTGAGCAGCTGAACCTCTGGGACTAGTACACACTAGAAAGAAACCTTTCCTTGTAGAAAAAAAATAGATGATGAACTGAGAAGTGGACATGCCAGAAAGCTAGAGGAGAAAATAAAACCATGACATGAGCTATGTGGTGAACACACACTGTCAGAGGGCAATATAAAAAAAAATGTTTCTTTCCAAGTGAGAAGCAATTACAGCAGGAGAATGGAAGCTGGTAGGGTACAGCCTGCCCTTTGCCTGCGGGAAAGAGGAGGCTGGCAGTGATGTGCTGCCCCCCAAGGTAAGCAGTGCAATAAGGCAGCAAGGTGGGGGTAGGGATTTTCACTCCCTGGTGCAGAGTAACTCTGTACTTGGACCACAAGGGTTAATATTCAAACTAGGGACAGAGCCTCCTGGATATAAGGTATTAAGCAGCCCATCACCTTTCCAGAAATGTCACTGATGAGAAGTACACCAGCCAGCAGAAAGCATCTGCTTCTTCCCTTGCACAATATGGCATTTTTACAGCAAGCCTATGATCAGTTCAGGCTCCATAAGGAAAAGGCATTATTATACACACTCCACATTGCAGGAGGGACTGGTGTCATCAGACGACGACTGCTCAGATTTCAGCTTTCCCTCTCATGAAGTTTTCAAAATAGCAACAATCCAGCAATCCCCAAATGACTGTCTCTCCCAGAAAGCATCAGCCAGAATGATGATAAGGCCCGCAGTAAGTCCTTTCCTTTGAAACAGTCTGTCACCAGCATAAGAAATACTTTGCCATTTTCTATCCCAGCTATTTGCACTCTAGATATGTTTGGATATAATTTCACTTCAGACCCTGCAGCAGATGTCAGGCAAATAGAATGTATTGGCTGTGAATAGTTCCTTTATGTTCACCTCTCCCCCCATTAACATTTAAATAATCTGGTCCTCTTGCTAGGTTTGATGGGATCCTTCTGACTAATAACCAAAGAGAAGTCTGAAAGCTTTTCCATTAGGTGGAGCAAATCCCAATTACAAATACATAATTGAATATCCTCATATCTAGGTAAGTGCATTACCTAAGGGAGAAATGCTGTGAAAAAGCAGCAGATCAGTAATACCCATCATTCAGTGACATTGCTCCAGCCAGGAAATTTGTGTGTCACCTCCTGAGGGTGGCTGGATTTCTCTTGGAGGTTTCTCCAGTCAAATATGTCCCAGTCCTGACTCTGCTTAGTTTGCAAAGCCTGAGCTCATTATTCAAGCAGCATGGCTTCAGGCTTATTGTGACTCTAATATGTCTGCTGGGAGGAAGGGAGCTGAGGAAAGGTCATTCTTTGAACACCTTCTCTAGGTTGTCCTCAACACAAATTTGCAACCAAGTTTTCTTTGAATGTTGACGTTAATATGCAACGTGACCCACTAACACCCAGATGTTTGAGAGATGCAAAGATGACAATTCATCTCGTCAGAAACTTTTCCATTGTTTTTAGCCCATATAATAGTAGACTTTCAAAGGCTGGTAAGTGGATACTGCTCAGAGCATCACTTCCCAAGCTGTATTTTGTTTCTAAAATGGGATGAAATAGAGATTATTTATCAAGAATTTGTCCAGCTTTCCCCCAAACCAGATAAATGAACGATTTCCACAATATCCTTCCTCAAGCATTTGCACAACTTAACATCTTGAGTGAAGTATCACACTCCACTCTCTTGGAATTTGGCCTTTGCTGTTATTGTTTATCCCTCATTGCTCCTTGTGCTCATTCCACAGGGAAATCTGTCTCTGATGCAAGATACGTGGAAGAGGGGGATGCATTTGGGGGTTTGGCAGCAAAAGGAGTGCCATTCAAATGCTGCACGTAAGGAATTGGCCTTCTCCAGCTCAAGTTACTTGAGCTCTGGCATTTAAACTCATGGAGTAGGATGAGTGATAGTGATGCAACTACAGGACTCCACACTTGGCAAGAGAAACTCAGAGAGGAAAAAAAGTAGCTGTTCCTAAAACCAAGTACAGAAGAGATAAATGAGAGGCACTGCCAGAAGCCTTTGTACAGACACAGGTAGATGTCCCAGTTTCAGCTTGGTGGGGATAAAACACCCTTTGTCAACATGGAGTGCTGGACACTTCTTGTGGCTACAGGGCGACCTCAGTTCACAGAACCTCTTTCCCTGGGAGCTGAAGTGCATCTCTCATTCTCCTGTCTTCCCAGGTGGAGGCCAGGATGAACTATGCATTTCCCAAGTCCAGTGGATCACCACAGTTCACTGTCTGGCTCCAGTGTGTTCAAATGCACAGTTTGTCTCTTTCTTATTTTAGGAGCTTTGTTATCAGCTCACTCCTGACCTCCTTCCATGGTTTAAGGCCCTGGCACCATGCTGCAAAGCAACGAAAGGATCTGATCTCAACTGATTTAGATGTATAGAGTGTAGACAGGTCTGCTGGGGTCCTTTGGGATGAAAGGAATGAGGAAGCCTTGCACAGTGTGTGGGTGAGTTACAGGTGGTGGATATCCAGGCTGAAGGATCCAGGCACAGCAAAAAAAGGGGAAAGGAGACAAACTGTTCACTTTCAGGAAACACTGCAAAGTGTTCTTTGGCAGTAAAAATCTTTCCTTTTTTAGCTCTTACTAAATTGTAGCTTAGGATGAACATCCCTCCCTTTTCTCCCTCCCAGATCTCATTCCAACTAGGAAGAAAAATGAAACCACAAGGTAGTATTGCTGTCACAATTTACCTCGACAACATCTAGTGGCTTCCATGACAGAGATTGACCCGAAACAAAAATAAAATGAATATAAATGTGGCAGAATAATCTGTCGCTAATTAAGTGAACTGATTACATGAGAAGAACTATTTCTCATCACTCAGAGCATTTCCAGAACAGCTCTGGTTTTCCAGGCGATCACTGTTGTGTGAGTACAGCACTGCCCTCTCCTGGACCCTGGCTGCTCTTCAGAGCCTTACAGCTAAACACGGCCAACACTGGGGTCAAAATATAAGTTTCATACAAATATGTATTCATCTTTCTCAGGAGATGATTTGTCCTGGCGTGGAAAAACCCATTTTGCCCAGCCAGCCACATTCACCACTGCAAGCATTCATGGAATCAGTGACCAAGTCATCACCCCAAACCAAACCAATCACCCCCTCAATGAGTGATTTCAGACAACAGATAGATGTAGGGAATTTAGCATCCCCCAGGAGTTCCTGCTAAACAGACTTGGTGGAAAAGGTCTGCTGTTTGTTTGGAATGTATCCTCTCATCACCATTTTACTTCATCCTCACTCTGCAGGTTTCTGGGAAGTACATTTAAGTAAGGCAAGATATTTTCAGCAACAATTTGCTACCTTCTGTACGGGTCTGCTATCTCATTATTCTCTGTTTTAAGATCTCTGAAAAGAGAAGTTCAAGAAAGAAGGATAAGAGACATCAGAGATGGTCTGAAAAATAACCCAGCAGCTGTTCATCTCATGTGCACTGTATACAAATGTTGGGGTTGATTCCTATTTTCTTCCAAAGACTTAGTTTTCACCCAGTTTACTGTCAAATGACAAACAGCAAGGAACAGCCACAACACCCCGGCTCCAGCTGTGATAATTAATAACCTGTCAAGACAGGGATGTGGCTGTCTTAGGAAATCTGATGTCTGGCTAGAGGTGATGAGAAATACTGAGGAACCAGAAACAGGGGGGGGAAAATAAAATCCATGATTAAGAACTTACGCTTGATGGGGGAAAAGAAAAATCTTCTTAAATAAAACAATGTGTTCCTATATGTAGGTATATTTAAACGGAGTTAAAGCTTGTTCAAGACTCGATTTTCAAAGTAGAATGAAATCCTTAGGGGAAGAGTTCTGTATAAATGTGAAGAATTCCTATGATTTCCTATTCACTCTGCTGCTCAGACATTCTTATTCCTGCAAAATTAATTATTTTCACTTATTACCAAAGCTTACTGAAGTTCATGGAAAACCTTCCGTTGATTTTGGCAGGCTCTGGATTTTGAATGAAACAGATTTTGTTCACTTGAATGTTGAATATTTATTTTACAAGAGGGGAAATGGAGCTAATTCTGAAGTGCCCCTTCAGTCTCACATGAAGAGGAGATGCCTCCCTTCAGTATCATGGGACATAAATCCCAAGATAAGAAACACTGTTGACCTCCACACGTAAGTAATCCCAGATGCTCAGTAGTCTACTTGACAAATACCAAAATAATTTTTAAAGTGTGATATTTTTTTTCTGGACAAACATAATTTTGTAATTTCTCCCATGCCTGCAGACCTGGATACCCCTGTTTTAATCCCTGTCATCATCAGCCCATGAGAAAGGACTGATTCTAAAGTCTTCTTCCTTTGGAAGCTTAATACTAGGCCACGATCGTCAGAACATACAAAATCAGTCTGGGCAATGAGCTGGATTAGCCTGGAAGGCCATCAGTTGTACAACTAGAAGAGCTAGAAAATATAGAACCAGATATTTCAGCACAAAACAATGTGACAAAATTTCCTCCAGGATGTTCCCTGAGAAAAGCAAAAGCACTATTTCATCCTCAGAAAGCTCCCTTTGGAGGCAGCCTTTAAAGAAAACATACATATGGATGTGCATACACATCTACCTGTACAGAGAAACAGATAAAGTGAAAATGAAGTTGAGATGGATGTGTTACCTGAAATTGGTGTCACTTGAGAGCTAAAGGCAGACACACATGGGGGAAAAGCAGCTTTTCCATTTCCTCCTGCAAAGCACCCAGCCCTCCAAGGAAATGTGAGGAGAACGTAAGCAACTCATTGAAACTACCAGGCAGCTTTGCCTAAGTAGGAGGTGATTAGCAAACTGGAACTTAGCCAGGCCATCCTCTCCACATTTGCACTCCTCTCTGCCTTCATCTCCTCAAAGTGTCTGCCTGTAATCTACCCCTATACAGCTGTAATGTTTAACTCAGCTTTTCATTCCACTGAAAATAATTACATCTGGAGAACACCTGTTAATTGACTGTGCTAATTTAAAAGGGAAAAAAAATTCCAATTTAACTTTGCAGCATGTTCCCATTAAGATGATATTACAAGTTTTAATTAATATCTTGATTAGATACTATTATTCATAGTTCTATTCCAGTCATTGAGATCAGATCTTCATTGTGATATTGCTATTTTGACAGAGAGGAAAAATTACTTGTTAGGTCTGGTACTTCTCTTCCTGAGACAGATATATTTCAGAGTTCAGCTAATTGAAACCACTGGCATGAATAATCTGGTGGGGATGGCAATCCTTGTTTGCAGTTTTGGCAGGGTGCAAATTTATCTTGATGACAACTGCAAACAACATGTCCAAAGGAGATTAACAAACAAAACTAAATGCAAACAATTAATAGAATTGTTTACACAGGCAGGGATACCTGTGGTATGAACTTCGCTCAGTGGTGAGTCATCTGCAGTGTTTGGCTTATGAACAAATATTAATTTTTGTCAGACCAACCCTTTGTTTTTATGACAGAGGTGCTATTCCTGATTGCAGCACGGCCATGGGCAAGAAGAGTCAGGGTCCTTTTCATCCCAAACACCTTCCTCACACACACAGCAGCCTTGATTTCCAAAGGACCCCCTCAAAAGTCAGTGATGAACCCTCGTGCTCACACTACCCCATGCCTCATCCCCCAGAGCCCAGACTGAGCTTTGCTGTTTCCTAGGCCAGAAGACAAACACAAATGGGTAAAAATGAGATCCATGTGCCCCTGGATCCTTAAGCATGAGTATACTCTCTAGGAAACATCAAAGCAGCCAGAACTGGTTGGTAAACTGTGGAAGGCTTCCTGGGAGACCCTGTTCTAGACCATATGCAAGCAGACTGGGGAGCTTCCCCTGCCCCTGAGGTGGGTCTTCAAAAGAGGGAGTTGAGGCACCCTGAGCCTGCTGCTGTGTCCATGTTTTGGATGTTCCCAAAGCTGCAGCCTCACCTGGCTGTCCTCTTCCAGGGCATGCTCTGCCTCTCAGTGTGGAATCACACATGGCCTGTTGCCATGTGGGTATTAAACAAGCAGAAAAGACTCAATTTCCTTCTGTCAGGGATTTCCATGCTGCTGACAAACAGTAGTCGACTGACATTTAAGTGGGAAAAGCTTGGCTTTGAAGCCTCAGAGAATCCATGCCCTATTGCTTTTCACTCGCTGGCTTTGTCCACATAAACCAGGCTGAAATGTGCTGTCAGTCAAAACAGAGGGTGAAAAATCCTCTGCAGCATTAAGCCAGCTGGAGATGCTCATCCTGACCTGCTCTCAGAGGACACAGGGACAGTAGCTCCAACCCCATAGGAAGGGAGGGGATGTTGACTCCTGAAGTTTAGAGTTTTCAAGAAGTTTAGAAAATAGGCTTCAGAGTGAAAAAGAGGGGTTTTGGGGGGGTAAGGAATTGGTAAATGTAGTGCTACCAGGCAAACGCAGCCAGAATAATACAACCAAATACAACACATTGAAAAGTGTTCTTGGTTTAGTGGCCACGTCAACTAGTCAATTAAATTTTGCTTGAATTCATACTGGAGATCTTGGGGCAGATCTAAAGGGGAATAATCTGCACACAAAGTCCTCCAATGGAAAGTTAAAATCTAGAACACTCCTGATCCTGGAGGAATTAAATCCCATTGCAGCTGCAGTTTGTGACCTCCCTTGCTCACAAGAGTTAGCCCTTTGGGTGAATCTTCTCCCTCAGCACAGCCACAGGCACCAGCAGCTTTCACAGTCCATGACAGAAGTCCCAAACCACTAAAGTGATCCAGAAATTTCTCAGCCTCAATCCCCCTGGATTTCTGCCGTGAAGGGGGAGACCTGCTCTGCTCTGATCCCATCACAGCCACTTTAATGCACACCATCAGGAGCAGGCCTTCATGAAATGGAACGTGAGGACTTGAAAAGCATCAGTTAGACCTCAAGAGAGATAAAAAATATTTACATTCTTTTTATATCCCTCTCTGGGTTTGTGTACCTTTAGGATTTATGTTTTCCAGCACATCTCCACAAGTGCAATACTCACAAGCTATCTTTTTTTAAACGACAGTGGAGGTTCAGGGTACACATATCATTTCATAACTGAAGTTAAGTAAAGTAGGCATGAATTTGAATGAGGATTTCTTTATGGGGTTTTAAGGCAGATCCAAAAGGACCCAGGATAAATCTATAGGTTAGGAGTGGGTTTTTATACCTCAGAATGACTTGGCTATGTTCATAATTTTCTCTAATAGAAAAAAATGCTGTTCACTGTTCACCACTTCCTCACCTAGAAGGAAAGATCCAAATAAACATGGGCTCAGTGATTGCTGCTATGCAGCCTTCAGATGGGAACAAAGGACATAATGGAAGTGTTTGTAAGCAGGATGCCTGATATTGAACTCTCTATTCCTCTTACCTGCAACAATGAAAATTAGTTTGAGAAAAAGCGTTTACTGCACCTCGGGAAAGAGATTGTGTTGTTTTTTTGTTCAAGAGTTATGAAAACCTTTACCCATCTTTAGACTTTTCTTTTGCTAAATAATTGCTTCGTTCTGAACCCTTTAAATCAGCTCAGCCTGTCAACTCCTCACAAACTGTTTTCATTCCAAATAATAGCCACATTCTGCTGTGGAAGCACCATGGCAATATGAATGTTCAGTTGTCATCAACTTCTTTTTTTTATTTACCTATCTATTCAAACTTCCATGCATGGTCACATTTTCTCTTTTCCTCCTTTACTTAACATATTCAGCCAATTAGCCTATATTGTGTTTGGTCTTATTTCCCCTTGGATCAGCCTTTAAGAGGTCCCAAGAGTTCATTTCATTAATCCTGCATCTTAGAATGGAAAATGCTTCATTTATATAATTAACCCTCTTGTAAAGACAGATGCCTTTTTTTTTTTTTTTTTCTTTGGGTAAAAACCAGTGAGGATGTTTTTTAGAAGAACAGTCAACTTCCCAAACATGAAAGCTTCTCTTGTTTGTTTGATGTCTCTGTTCCCTGTTGGACTTTCTCAGATGAAACAGAAGAGGTTCTCATTATCATGTTGAGGTGTCATCCCCGAGAAAAAGCCTCTTGGGATTTAGGGAAAAAAAAATGCTGTTTAAACAGTTGGACCAGCCATTGAAAGTACCCCAGTGCCTGGGGATGCTCAGAGATGCATAGGAAAGAGTTAGGAATCTGGAAGAGGGACACAGGCAATTTTCCCCAGAGCAAGTTCTCTAGATACTGCACATCTCTCTCCATCTGTGAGTGATCACCATGGAACTTTCCTGAGAGTGCAGAGAAGGAAATGGGATCTGAGAACAAAATGATCCCTTTCTTCCTGAACCAAAAAGCAGAGGAGAAGGAATAGTATTGAGACCACTACTTGTTGAGATAATAATTCAGGATTCAGAGCACCAGAGAGCAGGGTCAGCACATGTCACTCCCTCAGACCTCAGTGAGAGGTCGAGGCTCTGCTCTGCAGCTGGACACCCTGGGCAATATCCATTGTTATGGCTCTTTCCTCTCTTCAAAAGTCTGATTTTTAACTCATTACAAGTGAAATAACTGAACTAAAACCGTTAGCCTTTCCACATTTAGAAAGCAATTGTTTGTGTCAAATTCTGACAGCTAGAAAAATACTAAGAAAAACTGAAGCACAAATATTACCAACCTTCTATTTGCCAAGTATCTATAGAGTTGGAAAGAAAAAGGGTTTTTCAATTAAAAAAGTCAGGATTATAAAAAAACCAAAACACTTCCATGTTTAGTTTCTTTTCATTGCAATGATATTCTTTCACCTACTATCACTTTCCACTAAGTAATTGTAGCAATAGTTGAGAAAAACTCATTTTGCTATGCATCCATCCCTAGAGTACACTTTCATATACCTAAAGTTTTCCCATCTCCCTTTTTCGTTTCTCTTTGTCCTCTCTCCATATTCTACCTTCTTTTTACGTTTCCTACTGCTGCATAATGAGGAAAGGAAGCACTAATTCATGACAGCAAATGGGTCAAACCCCCAGATGTAAGAATCAACAGTGACTGCACAAGGCACAGAAATTTATATGTACCAAAATGTTTCATGTGAACTCTCTGGGTATGGAGTCTGTCTGTGGTTTTCTCACAGCCTTAAAGCAGCAAAGGAAACTGAGACATAAAGTAGATGATATTTTGTTGTTGCACAGAGAACTAGAAGACAACTTAGTTTCTACAAAATGAGCTAGTATGCAGAGCTAATAGAAAAATAAATAATAAATGAAATGTTCTTTCTCTCTCCCTAGTGAAAGTACATTAGAGCTTGGAATGCACATCGGGATCTGCTCTGTTAAGTAATAAGGTGCCATTCTTCCCTGCAATAATTTGTTTGAATATCAAACCCATGAGCAAACATGTTGATTTTATTACCATTTATGCTTATTCAACAAAAATAAAAATTTGTTAGCTTTTGTCCTTGAAGTAATTTTTCTCCGATGCTAAAATACATTCAGCTACCAATATGCATAAAAATAAACCAACAAAACCAAACCAAAAGCAGACATTTCATTCCTTAATAAAGGAATAGAAATATTATTCTTTCAAAATTCCAGGTATTTTCTGAGCTAACTCAAGAACACACAAAGCAACCCTGAAATAAATTATACGAATAATATAAATAATAATACAAATCATTCTTCTGCTTCTGGAAGCATATTGATAAAGAGCAGCAATAATAATGACAATAATGCTATCCTGTCAGCTGTAGAACCTAAATTCTTTTACATGATTTACAGACCTAAACAATTCATCCAAAAACTGTGATTCTTGAGCATTTAACTAAAGGTTTTTCCATTCTATTTAATGTAGCACTTAGAACTAACAAGGCTGCCAGTACTACTAGTGCATTATTAACCACTGTAGTGTTTTCTTACACTGAAAGATATAAAAAATCCCTCTTTTATCAGAGAGCTGCAGATGTAGGAAAATACTTTCATTTCAGCACATTCTATTGGTACAGTAGTGACTCCTGGTAGTATTTGTTCCACAAACTAATGTCTATATTTGCAGGGAACTGGAAGCTAAGTCCAATGTGATTTCTTCACTATGATCCACTGATTGCACAAAAAAAATTACACCACCACAGAAATAGGAAGTTTTGTCATTTACATTTATTTTCAACAGTGTTCTTGTCTCCTATTTGAAGCAGGTTAACCTTGTCTGTCCATTTGAGGGAATGAGATGACTGGGGAGGTTTCTCAGCTATATAAAGGAATGTAGGAATGTTTCTCCCAGAGATCAACCAAGAACCTTCATTGCAAAATGCCATAATATTCAGATTGGGCATTCCCTTCTGAGAGACACACCTGTCTCAGGGGAGCTACAAGGCAGAACTGGAGCACATCTGTTTGTAAGAGGGTCTCCAAAGTGCCATGAAACCATTCCTTTCCTTTTCCTTAGTTCTAATGCATGCCAACATCTTGGGCACTTCCACTGTATGTAAAGCTGGAGAGCTTGACTAGTCCCATATGGGTAAGATATGGAGCAGATGTGCTCCAGAGATCCCTTCCAACTTCATCCATTCTCTGGTACTTCAGGCTTACTCTAACCTCTGAGAATAAACCATGTCCACTGATTTTTCTCCAAGCAGCAATGATCTAACAGTGGAGGAAGAGGGTTCCATATCCATACCATAGCTTTGGCATGTCCTATGGCAACATGGAGAAACCAGCTGGACAGTATGGTCCTACAAAGGCCTTTCAGTCACCAAAAAAATTGAGATAATATTTATGAATTTTAGGTAGCTTTTAGATGCTTCCTGGTAAGTATATTTTGGAAAGGTTGGGCCTGAAGTTTGTTTTTTTTTCCATATTTAAAGGAAAGCTGAAAGATATGCACTTGTGTGCTGGCTGAGAAGGTTTTATGGAGCATCTTTTCTCTGCAACAGTTACATGTAGAAAAATGCTTTGAAAAAGAACACAGCCCTCTGAGCTTTATGTCAGGGATTCAAACTTAATAGCAATTTGCATTCCTGTAGTGCCTAAGGATTCAACTAGTTTTAGAGACATGATTAAATCCAGGCTTGCCATCCCTTCTGAGCCTGAGACATTAACTGAGCAAGGCATGTGAGAGCATTCACCATGGCTAAAATGCCCTCTCACTCTATGATTGCAGAAAATTATGAGTGGTTAGGGAAGGTGTCTGGGGTTTGTTCCTTCCTTCCTGCCTTCAAAAACATTTTGGTAATTTTGGAGTAGTCTTCAGAGTGGCAAATACCTTGATTACAGTTGCACATCAGTGAATGGGAGTGTTTTGGGACAACTTGTCTCGTTCACTTTTACTATTTGGGGGGAATGGAAGAAGGAAAGATAGACAATATCCACAGCCTTTCCCTCATCACTTACACCTAAGTGGTGGAGCAGGTCAAGGACCATCTTCTTGGACTGTGGAGGGATCATTCTGCTCCTGGTCTCTGTCTTCTAGCTCAGGGGACTGCATTCCCAGATTACAACTGGTCCTATTTTTAAAGACTGAGGCTCAGTAATTATCAAACAAGTTTCCTTTTTGCCACATGCTTCTGAGTTTGTTTTCCTGCATCACGTGGGAATTTGTCCTAGCTCTGTTTGTGCAGTGTGCTCAGATGCTTTCGGATAAATCCTCTAATAATTTAAGCAAATGCATAATCATATTGCAGGAGCTGCAGGAAATTGCTTCAAGAGATCAGCATTTCCCAGCTTTAGGCAGTGCTTAATTGTCAACCAGAAGAGGCAACACAGAAGCCTTGAGAGAGAAAGGCTCAGAGCCTGCTTGCTCCCAGATAATCAGGGGAAAGAAAGGTGTCTTTAAGCAGCTGTAGTTTCCTTGCTTGACCACTCCTCCCATGGCTGGGGATTATGATTAACATCACAGCCACGGGAGAGTCCCAGTTTCCACTGCAACAGCAGGAGCCACACAGGGCAGCACCTTTGGGAGCAAGGCTGTGTGGCTTCCCCAGCACAGAGGGCTTGTGGGGCACCTTTCAGTGCCAGCTGACTGTATTTGTTGCACAGGTATAGACACTCCAGAGAAGGCAGCACACGCTGCTGCAATGAGCCTGGCAGAAAGGGCTGCAGGAACCAAATCAAAGCCCTTTCATCTCAGTGCATCGTCAGGCAAGAGCCTTCATGTCTCACAAACCCTAAATTGACTGAATCCTAGCAACACTCCTATGCAATATGAGGCTATTATTTCTGTTTTATGAGTACAAGCAAGTGCTGTGTAAGCCTCACAGAACATCAAAACCAGAGTTACGCTTCAAATTAGACACCCAATTGTTGTTTCTTTTGCTTGAAATGAATGGAAACTGGAAATGAACTAAATTCTTCTGAGTCTCAACCCACTGCCTACCAGACCATATTTTGCAACATATCTTTTATTTTATCTCAAACATACACAAGTCACATCTACAGCGTTCTCCAGGAGTAAGTGAGAGCAAAGGAGCAGACACTGGTGTATAGTGTAACAGATCACATTTCTGGTACCCTGAAAACAAATCACTATCCTTGGGAACTTTTCCTGTCACAAGGGAACAGCTTCATCTTTCATTTGTATATGAATTATGAAGGCAACAGAAGTGATGCAGGCCATATTTGGAGACCTGCACACCTTTATGTCACTCCTTTATCCTTGCTGTCTCTGTGATACAATTGCAAATTATTGTCTCTCTTTTTTCCCTTATTTGTAATTAGAGGGCAGAACAGATGGTAGGAGCTTACTTTAAAGTGATGTCTGTATTGAAACACTTCTCAGTATGCTGCCTAACAGTCGTGCACAACAGCACAGAAATGACTCTTATAGGCAAATGTCAGGAAGTTTCAAGGTTCATAGTAGAGAGACAGCAGCAGATCTCTCCTCTGCTCCCACAACCCCCTGACCATGCTGAGGCACCAGCCTCAACTTCCAGTCTCTTGAGCCCTCAGTTGTCTGGTGGCTTGGCCCTGGGTGGAGGTCAGGGACCCACCAAAGCTGCTCTATCAACCCCTTCTGAGCTGCAGAGGGGAGAGAAGATAGAACAGGCTTGTGGGTTGAGATAAGGACAGGGAGAGCTCACTCACCAATTTCCATCACGGGCAAAACAGACTTGACTTGGAGAAAATTAACTGAAGTTATTGCCAATCACATCAGAAAAGAGTAATGAGAAAATCAAAATAAATCTTGAAACATCTTCCCCTCAACCCCTCCCTTCTTTCTAGGCTTAATTTTATTCCTGATTTCTCTACCTTCTTCCCCTCCAGTGGTGCAGGGGGATGGAAAATGTAGCTAGTTCATCAGGTTTCTCTGTTCCTCCCTCCTCTTCATGGGGAGGACTCCTCACACTCTTCCCCTGCTCCAGCAAAGGGTCTCTCCCATGGGACACAGTCCTCCATGAAATTCTCTACTGGCAGTCCTCTGATAGTAATTGCATCATCACTAGATAATTCCATCTTAATTCCAGCTACTGACCACCAAATATTTTCATTTCTTAGAGTACCAGAATTCTCCACCAGATGATTTTTCTTGTATATTTTTAGAGCTCAGATTAATCACATAAATCAACTAGTAACAGTCAGTTATTAACAGAAAAGATATTCATGGATATGTTAAACATATTTATTAGCAAAAAAAAACCCCAATTTGTCAGGATTGACATATGGAGATTGACTGTACCTCTCTTCTATGCTTTCTACTATTTAGCTAGAAAATGGTATTATAAGACTATGATGACAAGGGTTAAAGTATCACCACCTTTTGCTCATAATAAGAACTTAAGGTTCAAGAATACATTTTAATGGCATATCCTAAGGGCTTGGTTAAATTTCAGCTTTCATTTCACAAACTTCAGGGTTATCTTTATCACCTCCCAGGTAAGCATTATTCAATAAATGAAGAAGGTAAGAAGGAGAGTCTGAAGACTCATTTTCAAGACTTCAATATGAAAGCTTGCCTCATTATTTCCATTTACTGCTTTTCCCCAAGTGGCCAAACACTCTTTTGCTCCCTTCTCTCTCTCACTACTCTTTTTTAATTTTCTTTTAAGCATTCCTTTTTTCTTTCCTATCACTTATTATTATCCCATGAATCAGGATTCACATTACTAACGAGCATCTTGCAAATGAATTGGAACTGGTGTAAAAGAAAAGAAGCAAGTGAGCAGCTGCACTGCTTCCAGAACTCCAGTGGCCATGTCTGTGACTGGTGTCTCAGATTTGGGGGGTGCTGGACCCCATCACAATTGCCAAATCTTACTGTAAAAGAGGATGAATGGTTTTTTGTCCCAGCAAAACAGACCATGCCAATAGATGCATTAGCACCATGCTGTGATGAGGAGGTGATCTAATAACCCAGAGAGAAGCTGAGAACTGTTTGTCAAAACAGCAATAACCACAAATTCTCTGTAAATATGTCAGTGTTTTCTTGAGTGAGGGTCAAAGAAGTGAGGATGTACAATGGAAACCAGTAACCACAGAGCATCTGGCATAATGGTATGTGGAAGTGTTTCTAGGGTTTTGTTTTTTTTCAGTAATTAAATTCAGTAATTAAACAGGAGATTTTTGTTTTCCCTACTGTTTTGGTGTTTTAGTTTTGGTTTAGGTTTTTTTTGTTGGTTTTTTTTTTACTTCACTGTAGAGATAATTCATAAGTTTACTAACTATGTCATTATTGTGAGTTCAGTAAATCAATGCAAACTCCTCCATTTATCATTGTGGGGATAATCAATTTTAAGATGTTATCTAGTTGGACTAGACTACAGAAAGAATGAGTGGGGATAAGAAAATAACTAGCTCTTTAAACATGAAGAAAAAAACTTTTATTGATCAGGCTATTTTTTTGTTCCCTGCTGCTCTACTTTCTTGCATAGTGTAGCATGAGAATAAATTGTGCACATTAACTGAATCTCATGATTCTGACTATTCAGCTCTAGGAGAGGAATCAAGTCTCTATTCCCCACCAGGAAATCATATGAATCTCCTCTACCCAAACAGTAACTAGCAATATGTCATGATATTGAGAATGATTGCTCTGGATTCTCAAGGATAAATATGGAGTAACATTTAATTAAAGAAAATAAATTTTCCAGATTAGATTGGTCATGTTGTTTAGGTAAAGAATTTCACTAAATCCATTTATTAGGGCAAGACTCTTTTCCACTGAGGCCTGGGAGAACAGAACTCCTTTATTTTGGAAACTGAACTTTAATCAGCATGTGACAAAAATAGTCATCTCCCGTGTTTAATTGGACAGGTTTCCAGTTAAGTGGCAGAAGAGGGATGGAGAGGGCTGCAGGAGGCAGGTGCTGGGAACAACAGCTGGATAAATTGTACTCTCAGCCTGGGGATTTTCTGTATATGGACCAGAAACAGAAATCCCTCAGCATAGCTTCAAGCCACAGAATCCATGATGTGACCAAGGAGACAGCAGGAGAGGTCATTGCCATCACCCCAGGGCTTTGTAGGAGACCTTGCCAACAAAGAACATCTCCTGAGCTGCTTCCCTTAGCTGTCCATGGCCCAGCAGATACAGAACTGCACTTGGTGAGTCCAGCTAGAGCACTAAGATTTGCTTTACTGTTTTGTGATGTCTTTATTACATTGTGCAATTTTTATCTCTAATTGCATTTGTAAGTTGCTTGATGCATCCCAAAGCACTTAGCACACTGAAGATAGCAGTAAAGTACAGAAGAAGAAACCAGAAGAAATAATTACTGAAATATAAGATCCAATAACTTGGAGAAACAACGTAGAGAAACTGTTGAATGTGGAGATGTGTCCCTTGTACCTTTTTAAGATGAGTTATCAGAGGGGTGAACTGGAAAAGCTACAAAGAAAATTCGGGTTTGATATTTTTCTAGAAAGAATATCACAGAGTTTCTAGCCTTTGTTGTAATACAGAAACAGATTTGTGCATAATAAAGCTGGGAATTGTGGATTATGAGTTTTCCTTGCTGAACTACACAAACTGTGGGGATATCCCCACATTATCAGGGCTGAAAGCTGCTGAGAACCATGAGATGAAGAAAAAAAAGAGAAAAACACAGAACAAAGAGGGACCGGGAGAAATTGCCACTAAGGGAGGGAGGAAAGGATGTGCTTGGTCTTATATCTAATGAAGACTGACCTGACATTTGGGATAATAAAAAATGACAGCATGAGGTACTGCACATATTCATTTTCCAGCCTGCAACATTATCCTCATGACTTTTGCCATATTATGTTTTCTAAGTAAGGTCAAGCATGTCTGAGTACATGGAGGAGAGATGAGCTGGGAACAGAAGGTTGTGCTGACAGTGGGAGCAGCACTCTCCCCTCCAGGGCTAAACTGACCCAATCTCTTACAGCAGTGGTGCTGCTGGAGGAGGTGAACTTCCAGATAGAGAAAAGAGAAAATCTGGGTCTCAAAACCTCCAGGGGTCTCTCAGCAGTACGTATTCCTACTGTGGCCAACTCTCCCTTTTGCCTGAATACAGGTAATGGACTGAAACAAATGAAAGCCACACAGTGAGAGTTGTCCCTCTCTTCCTCCAAAAGCTTGAGCTCTCCCTCCGGCTCCAGCTGCTCCAAGATGCACATTCCACCATCCTGACATTGCTTTGAGAATCAGTAAAGTGAAACTGTGAAATGTGAGTTTATGGCAAAGCTACAAGAATGCCCTGTGCCTCACCATCCACTGCTTTAGACCACACACCATAGCCAGAGCAGCAGCAAGAGATTGATGCAAATACCTGACAGAGGGGCAGCTGTTACTGCTGAACTGTATCTTCAGATGGAACATATGAAATGTTAATCTCACTTCCAAATTTGGCATTCAAAAGGTGAGATTCATTTTTTCTCAATGTGTCTCTTTCATATGATTAATATTATTTTTATATATTTTAATTTAAATCTAAGTGGAAATACTGTTTTATTACACAGGCATTCCTGAAACCATCCATCATGACTCTTTATATGCATGAAGTAAAAAAAAAAAAAGTTCTTTTAAAGTTAACAATGACTCATTATAAGAGCAAACTGAGAGGTAATTTTGTTATCCTGGATGGTGCTTAGAAACTTTAATTCTTACTAGTATCCAAGAGAAAACATCTTCCCAATGGATTAACTGCTTTATAGTATTGCTATAAAAATTACCAAAATGCTTTCTGATAAGCCTGAACCATGGCACAATATACCTTGTTTTACTCTGATCTCTTTTTCATCTTGTCTCTGCTTACCACAAATCTCTAAAACTTGAGACTTGCAGAGGGAATTTACATTGACATCACCAGGATGATGAGAAACCTTTGGGACAGAGAAGCAATGGAATGAAATAAATGGCAGATCCTTTATCAGAGAAAGCAGATGCCTTACAGCTGGGCATCTTAGAAGAAAGATTAGAGGTCTTACAATGGAAGTGGAAGACATTTTCAGGTCAAGAGGCCACCATGAACTCCTTAGAGAAGAATCTGAGAGAAAAAGAGGAATTTTTCAAGATGAATACAGGAAATCCTTGGTCCATGCTCCCCGTGAAGAGCTTACAGTGGGCAAATGCTGGAGCTGTCTAAACTGTGCAGCTGAAGGAAGAGTTGGGGATTTAAGTGCAGTTTTTTTATGCCTCTGCAAAGTACATGTACAAAATGCCTGTCAGCCCTGAAGCATCTCACAGCCACTTTTGCATAGGTGGTAAGAATTAAGGAGGCAAAAGGCCAGGGAGAATCAAGGCCAGTGTCTGTCAGTAAACATCGTCTAGTCTTTGAGAGAGTAAAAACTCCAATGGACAAAGCCCTGAGCAACCTGACCTAGCTGGACCTGCTTTTAGCTGAAGCAGGGAGAACTACACAACATCCACGGGTACCCCCTACCTAAATTATTCCACTGTAAAGAAGTCAGCATCTGCATTTTGTCCTGTAGGTTATTAAGGTGGAGACAAAATTCTGAATTTCCATCAATCTGCATTTAAAAAAAGTTCAGAGGAACATCACAGCTCAAATAGAATGGTCTTGTTTTATAGATATTTATTTTTCCCCCACTAGATGCATACCACAGGTCCCAATCTCCCCACAAAAACATGCTCTGAGAAAGAATACACCATGAGCCAGAGGCAGGGAGAGTAGCTGGAAAGAAAGCAAATGAAGGAAAACAGAAAGTGTCAGGGTGTCAAAAATATCTGATTGACTGATTATGGCTGGTTTTGTCTCTGGCTGCTTCAAAAAGGGAGTTTCTTTTGATTGGAAAGAAAACCACTGATAATAATGATGCAGCAGTTGCTACATACAGAAAATCCTTTTCTGAGCCCATACTTAAGCATTTAGTTTAGGAGCAAGGAAAAGAAAACCTCTGTAGAAACTCTGTTCTTAGTTTCTTCTGTTTCATTTATGAAAGAAAAAAAAACAAAGAAAAAGAAAAATTCCAGCTGATCAAGTCTGATTTAATCACCAGAAGTGGTTTTGATGTTATAGTCTTCTGTGATAAGCTATCTGGAAATGCTTTGCAGTGGCCTCAGCCAGCATCCCAGCTAAGCCTGCTGTATCAAACTGAAAAAGCTTATTCAAATTTCCCTCTTATGTCAGAAAAACTCCTTAATAAAATTAAAGGTCAAATTAGCACTTAATCCATGTCAATGACATTATTTTAGAGTTGCTGTAGATGGGCCCTGAAAGACTTGCAGTCAGAAGAGAAATAGGCCCTTGAGAATACTGCAACTCATTGAGCAATTAATTGTGATCTTTTAAGTTCATTTGACTCTAGAGTTTTCCAGAACTTACTGTCTTAAATAAAGACAACAAATCTTGCTTGGAAGGAGACAGACATGGATACTTTTGGCTCTGAATTTAAAACAAGCACTTTTCAATTCTTTTAAATAACAACTGACTGATTACAATCCTAGAACTTTACCTCTGTTATTTATGGAGACCAGGCTCTCAAACAACACAGCCACCCTGCAAAGGTTAGTTACATAAATAACAAACAAACTTCCTTTTAGCAGATTGAGACAAGTCAAGTTTGAATTGTTTTGCTGCCAAGATCAAACGCATAAAGTTGGTGCTAATATGTTGGTTGGCAAAATACCAACAACCTTGAGTTTGGAACAGCTAAAACCATACATCTAAAGGCTGTGGTGATGGTTGGTCTTATCTCTCTCTGGGTAACTCTAAATTCTGCTTGTTGAAGTTTTCAGAGATAGACCTGACATCTGTGAGTACAATGGCCCTGCAGACATCAAGTGACATCATAGGGAAAGGGAGAGAAAAAAGGAAAAGAAAGAGAGAACAGAAAGAAGAGAGAAAAAGAGAAAAAAAAAAAAGAGAAAAGAGAGAAAAGATGAAAGGTTAGCCTGGCAATACTATTTCAATTTTCTAACTTTGTAGTTCAGATAGTACCTTTTACCTCTGCCTGCTATTGTAATCAGAATAAAACTGTGTATTTGTTATATATTATACAGAACTCTCTTGTAAATTGTGCAAATGAGAAAGAAGAGTTAAAAGGAAATGCAGAGAGGTTTCAAAGGATAATTTTGTGTGTGTTCCAGACCTGGTTTTATCCAAGAATTTGTGGCATTAGTTAAATAAAAAGTAACTGCTTGAGATATGAGGTGGTTGGTTTACATTAGAACAAACAAACAAAACCAAACAAAAAACCAACCAAGCAAACACCTTTATATCATTCCATAGCCTGAAAAGACAGAAAGGAGCCTGAACAAGTGTGAAAGATTCCCAGAGGCTTTAGCACAAAACCTGCTGAAGAAGTAGCCACTCCTGTGAAATTCAAATTGGATTAAAGGAATCATTCCTATCTGAAGCAAAATTTTGTGTCCATACCTACAGAGAAGACTTTCTGCTGGCAGATCATGTAAATCCTTTCCATAAGAAACGAGGGGCTTCATTGCTTTTGGGATTTCTGGCGTGCTAGAACCATCGTTACGGACTATTGGGATGGTTTGGTTTTGGTGTGTTGGGGTTTCTTTGTTTTGCTTTGGGTTTTTTTGGGGGGGTAAAGGAGTGTTAAGCAAGATGTAGTTTGGATGGTGGCTTTAAGGGATGTGGTTCAGGGGTAAACTTTGTGGAGTAGGGTTAATGGTTGGATTTTATGATCCCAAGGATCTTTTCCAGCCTGAATGATCCTATGATTCTAACATATTAGAGCTCAAATATTCTTCCTGCTCTCACCACTTTCCATCAAAATTCTCCTCACTCACTGAAAGATGAGCTACAGACTACTGGAGAGACTGTGCCCAAGTCCATACCCACCATGGTCTGCAGCATTCCTTACACTGCTTGGACTGGAACATGGTGTCTTTGTGGGCTTTACTTGCTAAAAAGCTAGGCAATTACAGGGCTTACACGAACCAATTTCCCAGAGTTTTGCTCCAAAGCACAAGCAGATCAGAGCATTTTTAGCAGCAGAATGCAGCTTCTTCCTTTAACATGGATCAATGTATTTCTTCAACTTCTTCTCTGGATCAATTGAATCCACACAATTTAACACTGAAAAATTACACTGCTTTCACCATTGTCTCCTGCAATGCCTCCTTTTCTTTATTCTCAAAAGAAAGCCAGTCATGGGTGTGCACCTACTGTAATTTTGGGTCTATCACCTGGAGACAAGTAGAACTCTTCATTCTTGTAGCCATTGTTTCATCTTTTAACTCACTTAGGCACAATTTTGCTGTCAAGATGGTACTTGGGCTATGGTAAATGGTAGAAAAATAATGTACTGGTGTGCAATGCAGACTGGAGCATACACAAAACAGATGGTTTAATACTATCCTTCAGATGCAAACTCCTAATTTAGTCTTAAGAGTTGTCACTGCTTTTACAATTAGATCTATGTTTTGTTTTTTCCTCTTTTATAGACCTTTGTTATTACAATGCCAATGTAAGTTTTATTAGTTAACTTTTTTTCTGCCTACATGAGCGAATGATATTTCAAAAAGCAATAAATGCTTAGGTCATGTAGAAAACCAAATAACCCTTATTCAAATACCAGAGGTTACAAACAGGTATTAAGCATGTACACATTGAGCAGAAGATGGCCAGAGTTAATATTACAGCCAGATATATCAAACTCCTTAGGCACAGCAAAGTAATAATGATCCCACAGAGCAAATGGTAATACTTTTAGGTAAAAAAAATAAATAAATCACAACTCGTGCTAATTTTGAATTCCATACAACTTTTTAATCATGCTGGTCTTTGTTTCCTAACAGAACAGGCTTCCAGGGATTTCAAGATTCATAGACAAAAAGGAATCGTTTTGCATCTCACAATGACATGCACAGCTTTGGTACCACTGTAAAAGTTGAAGGCACAAGGGACAGTCAGTCCTCACTTTCATCTTCTGCCATTACCAGAAGGCAAGTCTCACACATGGTCAAAAATTTACCTTGCCTAAAATCAGCTCCAGGGAAACCAAAGGACTCCCGGGGTGCTTCAGTTTCAGCACTTTCTCAATAATGTCTTTTGATTTTGAGAGACTAAAGACTGTGTGATAATTGACAAGATTGTCCCTGACACATTGCTTTCCTAACAGAGCAATCATGTCATTGTAGCACTGCCTTGAAATGCACAGGAGCTACCCTTCTGAAGACAAATGCAGTTTCAAAATCACCTCTTTAAATGTATAGCAATAACAAAGAATACCATAAGCAACCTGGAAGCAAAGCAGAATTTGTACATTTTCTTTCTATGGGCATAGATTTCCAACTAGATATACTGGAAATAATAAACATGCTTAGTTTAAGATAGTTGTTATTAGTGACAGATCAGAAACTCCTCAGCTCAGGGAAGCTCCTGAAACACTTTTGGCCTTGCCCAGGGAAGCACCTAAACATTTGCTGCTGTGAAGACAAAACCTGAGCCTTCTTGAAGGAGCACCAGAGGGAAGCTTGGTTGCTTAGAGTAGGTGCTGAGTAACTTTGGTGAATATAGCAATCTTTCATGATAAAATCACCAACTAGGTAATTGGTTTTATGTTATCAATATTTAACAGTTCCTTCAGAGAGCAGCTCCTGTCACTGGGTGGATACTGGTTTCAGCTGGAGGGTAACATTACAGGATGTCAATGCAAAAGAAGTCCTGAAGTTTCAGGCAGATTGTGCAGTGCCACCAGCTAACATGATGCCACGGAACTAACCGATTTCCACCAAGTGAGCATTTGATTTATCCAGCCTACCAACTGAACTTTCAGAAAGTGTGATTTCTTAAACCAGAAACATTTGTTTGTATTATCTTCATTGATCTTTCATTAGATGCCTGCTGGTGAGACAGACCATTCAATAACCCCGAAACCCCAGTTCTTGCTGCTTTTGCTGTTGCACATATTCCCTCCCATACTTCTCCAGGTTACAGAAATAATCTCCCCTTCTGAAACCATCTGTCTTCCATCAGCACGGGCTGACTGCCTTGCCAACTTTAATCTCTGCTCTTTCTCTACTGTTGCAAGTCATTAATCAGCTACTTCCATCAACATATCCAACGACAACCCCCTCTGTAATCATCTCCTGTGACTCTGAGAGCTTGCTATCCACCAGTGTCACTGCCACTTAAGCAGGTTATAAAAATGTGCCAGCCTAAATGCCACACTTGCATTAATCACTGGGTAAGCTTTTGCTGGTACAGTTCCCTGAACTCTAGTTGCAGTCACACATCTTTTAAGCAGAGCAGCATTAATTGTAATAATAGTAAGACAGTGCTCCAGAAAAATCTGCAATAAAGGAAATTAAAAGATAATTAAGATTGCAGTTCTATATCACTTCTTCAGCAGCAGCAGCCCGAAGACAATGAATATTCCCCTTGCTATACTTGTTGTGCAGGAGAAGAGGAAAGCAAACAAACATTTAATCTTGATAAGTTGTGCCAGTAATAGACTCATAGATTTGAGGCTAGGAGGGATCGTTAGCTCATCAAGTTTGCCTTCCCATCTAACATGCCAGAGAATGTTACTTTTAACAGCCACACTGAGCTGAAAAGGAAAAAAAGGACTCTGAGGTGTAACTAAGACTCTTTTTTCTTTCAGTTTTTACTTGAAGGAGGGTTGCTAGCTCTGCTAAGAAACAAAAGAACACCAAGTAAACATGAAATATCCTTTCTGTGTCCATGCCCATGTCCTGCAGGTTACACGCTGACTTCCCCCCGTAGCCCTCCTGTCCTGCAGCCAACCCAGCCTGTCACTCCTGGCCCCAGCCCTCCATCCCCATCCTGCATCACCTTGGTCTGTCGCCATCACTTTTCTCTCCAACAAATGTATGGGTGCAGGTTGGGGAATGATGGCACCTGGGCAGATATAGAAGGGTCAGGAAGATGAAGAGCATTCCTGTTTGCTGCCTGTTCACTTGCCTCCTACTGCCAGGGTGGTTTTGACTGCACCTACCGTGCTCCTTCCCAAACCCTTCTGCTTTCTGAACAATGCTGCGTGCAATTGCTTTAAAACAATAAATGGTTATAGAGCAGATAATCAAAAACCCTGTTAACAAATCTTGTCTGCAGACTCCAAATCTGCAAAATCCCCGATTTCCTCTGCTAGTTTCATCCGAGAGCTAAATCTCTGCCACTGTGACTTATTTCTTTCTACACTTCCATTTGAATTGGACTGGAATTAATTCCCCGCTGTTCCTATTAGTTTGGAGGCTTTTCTCTCCTAGAATAAATATCAAACTCAAACACTATTAGCATTTTTTAGCTTTTAAAAAAGTGTGTTGCAATAAAAAGAGGCTCCCTTCACTCCTGATTCTCAGTATCTTTCTCCTCTGATTTTTCCTGGGAAAAAAGAAGACCCCGAGTGCCAACACTGGGAAGACAGATCACTCCACCTCTGCATTTTGCTTTGCCCATTAAATTGTAGAGCATCCAGTCAAGCATTGTCACTGGAGAACTAGTCTTTCCAGGTGCATCTGGGTTAAATAATAATCCTAATTCAACTATATTCAGTTCTATTGACTTCCAAAATAAATTGTTAGACCAACTTAAAATGGCTTTAATAATCTTTGATAACATGATTCACAGCCTTAACTCAGGTTAGTAATCCACTTTAAAATTAACAGGTTTAGTTGATTTCGAAGACTGGTCCTCAATACTCCTTCCCAGACAAGTTCTCCCTGTTTTACAAATAGTATTAGACCAGTGTTACATTAACAAGGATGGAGGTGATACCAGCTGCTGAGTCCAATTTTTTCAGAAAATGATATTTTCTCTGAAGAGCTGAGACATAGTCAGAATCAGTTTTCCTGATTAAACTAACACAAGAGAAAGTACTATATAAAAGTGTTTCTAAATACTTAGGCATCTTAAATATGATGCCACATTCATAAATCATAAGGACAACTCAATTTGACAAGTGAGCAAAAAAAGATGATGTTATCACAAAAAATATTGTCTGGAAATATTGAGATACTATCAATTGTTAAAATGCATTTCAGGACGTAGAGAAGCATGTTTATTAACTACCACAACTGCTGACTATCTCCATACTGCTATGAAGACATGCAGTGGAAAAATAATGTCTGGTTGCAGCAGCTGGGTTGAAATGCACTCGCTGCTGCAGTCCTACCTTGCCTGATTGAATGGTGATGGGTTCTGACTCAGGAAAGCAATCTCCTGACACTAATAAGATGACAAGTGCTAAAGTACTCGGAATTGCTAAATAGCTGGGCCAACATTTAACACCAGGCACTGCTGGTGACACACGTTCAGCTTTTTACCTTTCAGTACAATATTAAAGACTTTTTTCTTTTTCTTTTTTTCATTTTCTTCTGAGTCAGATGCTTCAATCTCAGATTTAGTCAGCAGAGATCAGGCTGGAGATCCAGGAATGGGAGTATATGAGAAAACCCAAGGAGGACTTGAAAAGGCCCACTTACAACTTCTGAGCTAACCAAGACTGGGCATAAAAGAAATCAGGAGCATTCTCACAGGTAACAGCAGCCACTCTAACTATGCACAAGATTAAAGAGAGGAAAACACAGCATTTGACCTTTACATGCTTTTTCACACTGACCACCTAACTTGGTTTGTGAGATTATAGTTTTCCAGAAAGATCAGTTGATTAATAACAGAAAAAAACCCAAATCCTCTGTCCTCTCCTAGAAATCTCAGTAGTTACAAGTTTTATTTTCATGCCAAACTGGCAAGAAAGTGAATAACAAATAAAAAATATAAGAATATCAGCAAATTGATAACAGTTGCCTGCTAAAATGTGCTTTCCAAAAGGAATTAATTTAAAGATACCTCCTATGCAGAATTACTTTTTCCTTTATTCCATAGCATATATTACTGACATACAGATTCAAGACATGATACAGTAAGAGATATTTAATGACTACAATAGTCAAGGCCTCTATTATTATATATAAAACTATTAAAGAAAGTTGCTGCTTAGATATTGCTGCATGCAATTATAGATCAAAGAAAGAATTTATTTTTAAAATATGATAATTTTTTAAGACATTATGAAAATTTATTTTTTAATTGAAAATAATTTGAGAAAAACATCTAACCAAATTATCTTGCAATGCCTTTTTCTGCCAAAACAAAGGTCCTGAACAAAAATTCCTAAACTAACTTTAGGAAGTGTTCATGGAAATAATAAATCAGCTTTTTGTTAGGAAGATAAAAATATTTCTGCTTGGACTCCATTTACATCATCAGAGGCTTTAATCTTACACAATATCCTAAAAATGACACACCACCACACCACCTCGTATCAGTTGACTGTCTGGTCCTCAAGGTCAAATTTAATTGGTATAGAAAAACACCTCCTATTACCTCTATTACAGTTTGTGTTGATGCCAGAATTAAGTCCCTGATATCAGAAAATCCATCATTTTAGAGGAATTGAAAGATGCTAGATTTAGAGTAAGCTTTATATTAAGTGATAGAATAACTTGCACGTCTTATTTTGAACAACTTTAGAAAATATCACTCTGAATAATGGAATGTTACTCCTATGTTGTCTATTTTTCTTCTTTTCTTGATTTTTCTGTTAACATTTTGTCATTGTTTTCTATGCTTAATCATATCACTGCAAAGAAAAAAGCTGAATGTTTTAAAGGAGAGGAGGAATGATCAGGTCTGAATGATGGTACAAGAAACCCTTTGTATAGATGCAGTGCTGGATCTTCACAACAAAACACAAGGTGCTCTAAGAGTGTTAACACCCAAGTGCTACCTCAATCCTGTGGGAAAGGAGAGGGAGTTTTCTTTTAGATGGGGAAAAAAAAAAAATCAGCCATAAAGATCTTCAAATCATGTCCTGAGATATCTACTCTTCAGTTTTAGAGAAGTATCAAAATAAAGGCTGCATCCCTAGGGAAGCTGAAGATACTTAGTTTTCCATTTAATAAATGAAGGAAAAGGCATAATATATAAAAACCTTATCACAAAATAGCAAGGTCTGGCCATGGTGAGAATGGAAGGCAATCTTGAACCCAACCAGAGTCCATGTGAAGTCAAAGATCTCAAAGTCAAATAATGAAAGCCTCCTTCTCTCCATTTTTGGAGACCAGACTTGTAAGAGTTTGTTAGCAAAAAGGACAGACTGTTCTGCAATTATCCTGACAATCAGAACAAAATTCCAAATTAGGATTGAAATTACCTTTTCCATCCATTTTTCAATGATACGAGCTGCTCTGATTTCACTCTGGAAACCCCAGGGCATTGTAGTGTAAGAATAGAAACCTCTGGAAAGTTTCCACTACTCTCCTGTTTATGGCCAAGTCATGTTATTCAATCCTGACCAGAGAAAACAACTTAATACCATTCCCCACACTGCACCTTTTTCTTCTTTTCATGAGAAGTGCACTGATTCTGAAATAAAGTGAAGCAAACAAAAATATCCTGAACCCACACGTAGAGCAGCTGTCAGGCTCCCTTGTCTGTTAAGCACATTATCTGTGGTGCTACTGCTGTCATTCCAAAGAAAGCTGTGTATTCTGGAAACACAAAACCCCCCTCATTTTTAGGGAAGAAGAAAAGGTTCAATATTTGATGAAACACTGCTTTTTGTCTGAACAGCTATTCCCTTTCCAAATAAGAATAATTATCTTGTTCTTTTGCCCTTGTGCTCAGGGACTTTGAAGTGCTTGCAAGACAAAGCTTGCCAGCTGAACTGAGATGAGAGCAAAAATGTATAGAAATGTACATTAAATGCTACTGGTCAAAACAATTGCTTTTCCATTCTTTTAAACTAGTCCTGCAGTGAGCAATACTGACCTTTATAGATTTAAAGACCATTTAAGTAAACAAAGTGTTATTTTCATGTAGGATTTCTCTCTAGATCCTAAATTTGTGAAGGTTTTCTTTTTATAATTATTTGTTAGATGCCTTTTTTTTTTCATATATAATTTTATTTAACATCTGTGCTTCCTTTTTTCCCTGTTTTTTTCTGGTTTTGTTTTACTATGACAAAAAAAAAAAGGAAAACTAAGTTCATTGAGTTCTCAAATTATTTGCACATTTATAACAGCCTTCATTACAAAACCAAAGAATGAATCATTCAAGCTCAGATCACCTGTAATTTTTTTCATTACATAGTAAGCTGTATTTTAAAATAATAATTGGCTATCACATACTCATCAATCCATAAATAAAATGTAATATTCCCCTTCTGAATTTTAATCTAATGTTGTGATTGAAGACAAGGAAAAAGAGTCTGTTTTGGTGAGGACATGAATTACTGGAAAATTAGAAGTTTACCAACTCAGGAACTGATCTTTGGCACCAGAGCAGCCGTTAAGAATCAGAATTGATTACTGTTCTTAGATTTATCTGAGACACAAAAATCTGCCATTTCTTAGAGCTTGTCAGGCATGATATATGGCTTATTCCAGAGAAACAGCAACGTCATCTTCTGATAGGGAGCCAAACAAGGGCATAGAAAATGCCAAGTAGAAACCAGGCCTAAACTACCCTACCAGTAACTTCCCACTAGTGGGTGAACTTGATGTTCCAGGAGTGGAACTGGCCCTGAAATGCTGACTTTACATCCCACAAGGCCAAGGGCAGTAAATCTACCCTCTTAAAACATCTGAACATCTTGGCCTATGCTGTTTACTTCTGTGGAGTTCCTCACCCTTAACAGCATCTAAAGATTGCCAAAGGACAAAACTGCCTCCCCCTGGTTTTCTCTTGCAGGGGTGCAGCACAGCAGCAGTCCCAGCTACTCTCATGGTGGCCAGGCACTGACTGGACTTTCTCCTCAGAGCTCAAGTGCAAAACATGTTCTTTTCTGGCAACATAAAAGCACTGCACATTCTGTCTTCAAACACTACCAGTGCAGCTTCAGCTGGATCCTGAAGATCTCTCCAGTCCCACCACTAATAAATATTTAAGAAGTAGTCAGACTATTTTCCAGGTAGAGTTAAAGTAGCTCTATTAGAAATCAGTAAGATCTCCCAAATCAACTTTTAGAAGGTATTCTGCAGATTCAAAGACATGTTTGGTTGTTAATACTTCAACCCCTGCTTATTTGAGTTGTGCTGCTCTGCAAAGTGACTGACACACTTTACATAAGGAAAACCCTAAGTATTGACTTGTGGGTCACAGGAGAAAAAAACAAGCATAAAAACCTGATCATCTGATGGAAGTCAAAAGAGCTTTCCTGGGTTGCTGACCACAAAGCTGCTTCTGAATAGTATTTACAGGAGAGAACCAGAGAGCATGGAGCTCCTTCTCCTTTTGATAATCACCTAGACCATGGTGTGATGAAGCTGCATTCAACACAGCCCCTTCAGACTGGGATTCTCAGCAGGCAAAGACTGGTGTTGCCCCCCTGAATCCAAAGGGCAGCTGACCTGATGCTGCATCAGACAAAACAGCTTGAGACCTGGCTCTATGAACTCGGTGTTTCCAGGGTGTTTGCTTCTTTCTGAGCACATATCTAATGTCTGCAGCATTAGGCCACAACCAGTCTCCCTCAGAGTTCAGACCTACCATTCCTTGAGAGATTTTATTAGATACCATAGAGATATGGCCCGTGATCATAGTTAGAAGGCCATGCAATTAATGATGAGTTAGTTAATTAATGGTGAATGTTGTAGCAGGTGGCAATTCTGCTCCAGCTGGTCCAGCCACCTGCTAATAGCTCCGTGTTAGCCTGGCTGCCCTGTGCTGAGCACTGGGAGACTGGTATCTCCAGCTGCAATCAAAGAGATGTCCTTTAACCACAGTCCTTTCTGGGGAGAGAGAAGGGCATGAAGCATCACTCCCAATTCTAAACAACATCTTTTGACAGAAATACTTTGTAAATTTTGCATTAGAACTTCAAGGAGGTAAAAAATATCCTCTGTGAGCCTTTTATATCAATAAATGTGTAATTTGAAAGTAGGAATTTCCTTTTAGAGAATGCACATACTTATTCATGGCAATAAATGGGACAGAAAGATATTAAAAAAAAAAAACAAAAAATCCTTGTCAGCCCAAGATATGAACCCATGTAAATAGTAAAGCATATGTAGAAGATTTATGTCTGCAGTGCTAGTCTCTCTGATCCAGCTGGTGGGAGAGTTCAGCTGTCAGAGAGTTCTGGAGTTCAGATCTGAGGGTCATTCATATGTGGACACACCTCCTATAGGAAACAATCTTCAAATTTACCATTAAAATATTGAATGTTTTTCACTATTTTCATGGTTGAAGATATGAATAGTGCCCTGAAAAGTATTAACTGGAACCATGATTGTCCCACCAGGGGCTGTGGATCTAAACCAATGGGAAACACCTCTATGTGGGAAAGAGAGGAATAGATTTCCAGGCACAAAAGGAGAAGACACAAATTCAGTGACACATTTTCTACCTAGAAAGCAATTTTTCAGAAAGCCACACTCAGCTGGAACGATGCCAAGGTGAAAAACTCTGCAAAATACCACCCATAAAGCTAATCCTGTCTTGGTATTACCCTTTCCTTCCAAAAATACTGTTGCAACAAAAATTTTGAACTAAAGATAGAAAAGGCCATCTCCATCCCTTGCCAAAAGGTGTGAATATTTACTGATCACCTTTCTTTTGACCTTCTGTAGATGCAACTGAATATTTATCATTCCTCTTTGAAGTTGCTGGACTAGATGGTCATGGTCAGCCATCCACTACATGTAAAGATTAGTTTGTGCTGGCTCATCATCTTGAAAAGAACATCATAAAAATACTATCAATTACAGATTAAGTTTTGGTTATTTTCTCGCCTATCACTAAATGGAAATTTATTTTAAACTTAGCACAATTTAATTTTAATTATTACTTTTTTTTTCTAAAATAAGATCTTTTTTCTTCTGGGTGAAACATAGAAACACAGAATGATAGGGATTGGAGGTGACCTCTGAAGATCATTGGGTCCAATCCCCTGCCAGAGTAGGATCACCCAGGGCAGCCCACACAGGGACAGATCCTGGTGGCTCTTGGAAGTCTCTATAGTAGGAGACTCCACAACCTCTCTGGGCAGCCTGTTTCAGGTTCTGTCACCCTCCCTGTGAAAAAGTTTTTTCTCATATTTATGTGGAATCTTCCATGTTCCAGTTTGTGACCATCACCCCTCAATCTACCACAGGGGACCACTCCAAAGGCAGTGTCCCCTTCTACTTGACACCCACCCTGCAGATATTTGTAAACATACTTGAGATCCCCTCTCAGTCTCCTCTTTTCCAGGTTAAACAGCCCCATGTCTCTCAGCCTTTCCTCATAAGAGATTCTCCAGACCCTTAATCATCTTTGTAGCCATTTGTTGGACTTTTATTTCCCTGCCTCTCTTGAGCTGGGGAGACCAGGACGCAATACTCCAGTTGTGGTCTCACTGGGGCAGAGTAATAGGGGGAGGAGAACCTCCTTCCACCTGTGGACACACACTTGGAAATGAGAGAACGAGTACTGTGATCACTTCTTTTTGACCTACTGAACAGAATAGACCAAGGGATGTAACTAAAAAAAATACATCAAAAATTTGCAAGCAGCTCGTATTTTCCTCTGAAGTTTGAACATATATTTTTTAAATCCATCTACTTTTATATATAAAGATTGTAGAAAACATAGATCTCACTGCATTTTTAGATATGCTTTTCCAATAGACAGCTATCTCTCATTGTGAAAACTGCACACCCTATTTCTAAGACGACTGTCTCTGCCTTCTCTTCCATCTCTTGGATTTCATTATACCTTTTTCTGATACATTGAAAATCCTTCTGTCACCATTATTTAATTTCTCCTTGCTGAAGAAGCCCTTTCTATCCATATGCACTTTAGCTAGAATGTACAGTGCAGATGAGAGGGAGAAAACCGAAATAACCACTCACCACCCTGCATGACAGCTCATCCTAACCAAATCTAAATGGCCAACTACTAGAAAAGTATGTTAGAAAAAAAAAGGGACAGCCATTTCAGTAACAATATGGTAATTAATCTAAGCACTTGCAGGAAATTAGTATCCAAATGTTACAAAAGCATGACAACTTGTCAGATTGTCCTAAACATCTAAGTTAGAGCATGCTACTTAAAGTGACTGTAGAGTGATGAGGCTGTATTTCTCTTGACATGTGTGTGTACATTAATTGAGATTTATCTCTTATTATCTCTCAACAGCACAGACCCTTAAATCTTAATCAGGTGTTTTAATGTTTATTTTATAATGTGATCACATAAGTTAGCAGAGAAATCTCAGAGATTTGGAGAAAACTGATAGTAGATTGAGGAAAAATAAAACACCCACCCTGTTTTACTGTTTTACACCCACTTGTTTTTACCAGATTAACTCTTCACTGGATCATTGCAATTCACCATCATCAACTCTCCCTCAAAAAGATCAGGGAAAAACTTTTCTCAATGTTAATTGCAGCCTCGGGGTATTGTGATGATACAACTGCCTTAGCAACTGCAAAATACCATGAAATGTATTTGAGAGAAAATATAATAGATGGATTATATTAATAGTAAAGTTAAGATGGGATGCCTAGAATTCCCCACAGTTCTTTCTTGGCAGGCTGAAGGTGGAAGGAAACAGTAACCCAATGTCAACAATTATTCAGCATGACAAGTCAGAAATGGTGGGGTTTTCATTTGACATCACTCGGCAACCTTAAAAGTTCAAGGCTGAAGTCAGTTATTAAGAGACTTCTCCACATCAAGCCATAGAGCTGTCAAATATGGCTGCCTGTCAAAGGAACAGCCAGCTACCCTGCATGCAGAATAGCCATGGAAAAGTGGCCTTAATCACTCCCAGGAGTTCAACTGTACTCTCTCTAAGGATGTGAAAGGAGTTCTGGAGAATTACTGAAACTATAGGTTTCAACTTCACCTAAAGACAAAGATGATGCTTTAGAGATGCACTCAAGTACATGAGGTATCTTCCAGACTTTCTCCTTATAACACCACATCCTGGGAGCAGTAATGGCAGCAGGGTATCTCTACCTTGCACAAACCTTGTCTCGTAAGACAGAATGTTTCATGCTGTTGTGTGAGCTGTCCATTTATCTGGCTGTAAGAATTTTTCATCTTCATGGCTAATTTCAACCAAATTTAACACAGAAGTAAATATGCCCAAGACAATAACTTTCTACATTTCTGACAAATGGTTAGATGATTGAACAAGATAACTATTCTAATTTATTATTCTAGTGGAGGGAAAGACACACCAAACTCATTCCTTATATATTTAAAAGGCATGAGGTAGTTGGTCCAGCTGGGTATACATGGTGTTTGCCAGTCTGCACATTTGCTGTTCTTTGCCAGCCACAACATGTCCTGTTTTAACTCATATATGCAAGAAACATGGAAGAACACAAACAGCACTGTAATGATTGGGATTCCAGAGCATGTGGAAAGCTGGAATGACTCTGGTGCAGACAGACATGACATATGAATAAATACATAGGAGACAAGGGTTCATATGTTCAGATGTCCACTGCTGGGATTTTGGGTCTCAGTACAGAAATCGGGGCTCAATATATTTTGGAGCTTCACAAATGTTAATGTCAGAAGGACACACTCCTGATTGTTACTGGGCAATGTGTGTTATCCAAGCACTTAGGAATCTAATAACTTAAATAATCCTCTTGAGGATTAAATGTCTGCATCTCACAAAGGAACCTAAAAATTACACTGATTCCCACAGCCACTGTACTGGGCTGGATTTACCAGAGATACACCAGATTTCTGTTGATAAAAAATTAATCAGAGGGGTAAAAGAGTGTGGAAATGCTGAAGGATCTTATGATTGCACCATAAAGCCAGGTCACCAATAAAGCAGCAAGCTCTGAGATGACCATTAGCATTAAGGAGTAAGGTATGTGGGTTAATTGCTGAAGTCCCTGTTAACCACTGCCCAAAAGCTCTGCTCTCACCCAGCACTGCTATGGATGCTCCCAGCACTTGCTGAGTAGCAGCCAGCTGCTGAGATAACCTGTTGAAGTCAAAATGTCCCTGTCCTTTCCAGTCTGAAGCCTGGGTTTGCCTGCAAACTGCAAAGTTGAACTGCTGAAGTCCCTGACAGCCCCTTATTCTGTTGGGCTTTCTGCAGTACACAGACCAGAACTGGAGATGACAATCTGGATGTATCTGCACAATCTGCAGGTATAGTCCAAATTCTTGCTCTCAGATATACCATGGGCATGTTAAAAAATGGTTGAGTCATATTATTATTTGAAAATATCAGGTCTCAGATTTAGCAAGGTTTAATTGCATTCTTCAGATCACCCTTCAAAATGGCCTTTCCTGCTCCATTCTTTGCTACCCTGTCAGTCACAGTGCTGTCCTTTGGCATTTCAGAAAGGATAAAACACAAGATGAAAGAGGAAAGAAAACAGAAATACTGTACCTGAAAAGAGAAGGAAAAGGAGTCAGGTCACTATTCTCAAGTACCTCAAGGGAGTGTCAAGCCTATCTTGTGATTCTGGATAAAACACTGGACGTGAAGCTGAACAGATTTTGCTGAACAAAAGAAAAATTCTCACATTCTATAGAGCTAATCAAAACCCCCAACTCATGTGATCCACAGCCTCTCTGGTTTGTTCTAAACTGATAAAAACCAGCTATCTGACAGCTACAAGAAAAACAACTTGCCTGTGCAATAGAGAGCTGACTGAGGAGGAATTTTTGAAGAGGTTAGAGGTGATATTTACTGGTTGCTACACGTAAGGAACGTGGCCACTATACTCATTAATTCCTGAACACTCTTGATTTTAATGCTTACAGGGTGGTGTGACATTTAGGTCACCTTTAGTCTGAAGTTGGCATTTGCCTCACAATTAGATTAATGAACACTCAGGGAAAGCTCAACAAAAGCTAGAATCCAGTGCAATTGAGAACACTTTGGTGTCCATTAGCTGCCTCCCTTTCCTCAGGAAGAAGTGACTGTTTCATTGATGGCCACAGGAGAATGTGCACACTGGTATGATATTCCTTGGCTTTTCTTCATGGATACAGCAGTCTTCCTCCATTGCTCTCCTATATTTCATGGCATGACAATATTATCACACCTTGGAGGGTGAAGGAAAGAGGCTGAAGAAGCTCAAGGAAACAATCTGCTCCAAGATCCATGACACAGATTAATTCCACCCAACTTTATTTATTAGTCTTACTACTCTACAGTAAATGACAAGCACCTCCAGGAAGAGATGTAGCTCTCTCAGATCTGAACAGCTAATCTGCAGATGGTTGTTTTCTATTAGTAGCCATCTATGGAGCTGCAGGTGATTCAGCACTTTGCTTATACTCCCCAGGCAGAGAGGTTGAATTCTGATTTATATGTTCAGATTGGAAGGGCCAGAATCCCCACTCATGTACTCTGAAGGAAAATTTTCATACTGTTTCTCCTAAAGTCAATTCAGTTGGTGAAAATACTAAGGAACATTCACTGCAGTAACATAAAACTCAGGTTATCAGACTGGTCTTAGAGGCACACGTGTCTTTAGAGCAGACAGTGAAAGAAAGAATAGGGTAAAAGAGAGAAAGAGAAGACATGATAAAAAGCACTGTGGGCTTTAAGGTAGATTACATCAAAATAACCTACATGTCTCTGATCCGAGTCCTTGATTTTTCTGGATAGGATAAAGCTATTCTTCTTTCTTCTACATTAAATCCAATCATTATTTTTTCTGCCTAGATTTTGATGATATGTTTTATCTGATACAGTAGAATATATATCTAGATAGGTGGAGAAGAGGAAGATTTGTAACATGGGAAAGTACCTGGTTAAGTGAAAAAAAAAATACTTGTCTCATAAATAGGAAAGATGTAGGTCTTCCAAGTGAGCTGGAATGCAATGGATAACACAACCTCAATCTGTGTAATTTCTCTGTACCAGAGAAAGGGGCTACAGACATATTTCCACCCTCATCCCCAGAAAATCCAGGCCTGTTTATGCTAATTACCTGTTCTTATGAACAGAAACTGAGAGGTGGTACTAAGGTCTGTGCAGACTGTACCATCATCAAGTACAAGGTCATGCAAGACTGTTCTAAGCTGGTGTCTCATCAGCTGGGAAAAGAACTGGGAAGATGTTACATGTGTTGTCAATCAGAGGATGGCTATGAGGAATTAATTTGGTGTGACCATGAAAAGGCAAATGTACTCCCAGGATCTAAAAGATAAGGTACTTCCAGTAGCAATACAGGATTACTATCGACACTGTACAAAGCTTCATCCAGAATACTGCACATAATTCTGACCACTTATATTCAATATAAATTTGTTCAGATGGTAAGAGATGAAAATGCTGGCTACAAGGGGACACGAGGGAACTTAGAAACCATTGTAGAGACTGAAAAATCTCACCTTGATCAGCCAGGAAAGCAGAGGCAATAAAGCTCTCTTCAGACTGAAGGTCTGAAATGTGAATTTTGAAAGCTCAAGGTTGCTGCTGACAAGGGAATAAAGCAGCATAGCCTGGCTTTAATGAAAAGTAGAGAGAAAATTAGGAAAAAGCTTGTAAGCATGAAATGTTCTGCAACAGCCTGCTTGAAAAAGCATCAAGGAAAAGCTACTTATTTCAAGATGGAAACCAGTCCCTCAGTGAGAGAAATCCCATGAAACTGTGAAATCATAATGCAGGACTGCCCAATCCTACATTACCACAAAGCTTTATAGACTTCTGACTCCCACCTCATCAGTTATCTGGTGGTAGCTGACCAATAGCTCCAAAAATATTTGGAAAGTGGAGAGACTGATAGGAAGCCTTGTTTATTTAGCACACCAGAGTAAAATCCATTCACATGGCTGAAAGATCTTGTCACAAAATCTTCCCACAGAACTCAGTATAGGACAGTGAGCAAAGCTGATGGAAAGAAAGCAGCTTGCCCAAAGCACAAAGAAAGCAACTGGTAATCACACTGGCTGGTTCCAGATAGGTGTTTTATCACCTTGTTAGAAATAGTGGGAAATATCTAAGTTTACTCAGGTTTTCCCAGTGATATCTCTATTTTACATTTTGGGGACATTTCTCTGTGTCCCTGTGGATTTTCTGTCTACCTAATGATGAGGAAACAATAATCTTTTCTTCAACCCACCAAACTTTCACTCTTTTCTTAAAGATAACTGTTTCATTATAACTAAATTGAGCTTGAATGGTAAAATGGTGTCAGAATGTTCTTTAAAAGAATCAAAATACAAAAAGACTTGGCTAAAAGGTTATATATTTACCTTACATTGGATATTAGCTTAGTGCAAATAGAACTATACTTCTTTTAACCAAAACATGACAAAGTGAGAACATTTAAATTGATATGTGCAAAATATAATCCTACAAGCTGTCAGAATCACAAATACAAGAGATGAATTTTAAGGACAGGAAAGCAAACACACTGAAGTGAGAAAGGTTACTGCTGAAAGGACTAATCTGACTTCTTAGAAGAGCATGGCAAAGATATTACCTGTTGACCTTAGAACGTGTCACCAGTTGTTCTATAGAAAAAAGAACTGTACCAAGTCCTAACCCTCTTTATGCTTTCCAGCAACAAAACTCATCTGAGAACATCTAGCCTGTCATCCCTGCAACTCTGCCCTTTGCAGACAGAGCTTCTAGGTGGATGTGCTTATTGCTACAGATCTCCTTGCTGCTTTTGGCTAAGAAGTTAACACAAAAATCACGTTACATTTCTTTTTCATTGTCAGGGCAGCAAGACCCATTTCCTTGTACACAACAGGACTCCAAAATAAGCAAGCAGATTTTGCACCTGCAGCTTGAGATGCACATTAGATTTGCTTTATGACTAGTACCTAGTCTGAACACACAGATAAAACAGATCTGTTTTATCAGTAACAGGTGCAAACAAAAGTTACTCTGAAGTTTTGGTCTATCTGGAATTACACCTAGTCTGCAAATAGCTAGTCTACTAAAGAAAAGAGAAAACACTACAATAAATAGCATTTCAGACAGCTTGCATTCCAGCTGTTTTGTCTTTGTTTACCAGACCCCATACCTGGTTTTCAGCTTGTCTAACATCCTGAGAAGCCCCCAGACGGAAGGAAGGAAAGCACACGTGTTTATCTTTGAAGATAGCCTCTAAAACACAGGTCTAATCTCAGATACAAATCATTTCTGCCCAAAGAGAGTTGTTGAACTGCAGTCTTTTGATTCTAGAAAGAAGAGACTGGGCGACTTCCAATTTAGTTCTAGTTTGTCTAAGCACTGTATCTAATGTTAATTGAAAGAGTAGATTTTATTTGACAACACTGCAGGAAATCTGGCTGGATTCCAGGCAAAGGGGGAAAGATGATAGAGCTGTTTATTCTGCATGAGCTCCTCTGAGTAAAATATCTAGTTTCATCCTGATGACTTTTTCACTCAGACTGAATGATAATCCAAAGTTTATGTAAACTATCCAAACCACTTGAACTAGCAAGATGGAGTGAAGACCATGAAGAAAAAGCTATCCTGCTATTTCAGTGTTGCCAACTCTACTTTTCTTTAATGGAAAGTAGTTGAGATACATTTAGGATTTCCACAGAAGTGAGAGACAGCAACTAATTGAGAAATTACATTCTGGTTTTCATCAGACTCAGAAACATCCCCAGCCCACATCTGCCACAAACAAAGACCCAGCTGCACAATGCAAGAGAAGACTCCTGTATTCTGAGCTCATTTTAACTGTACAAGTTCTGGATCAAGGAAGTGACTTTGAAATCAGCTTTTCACGTGAGAGGGGAAAAAAAAATAAATCCCATCTTTAATTCTTTTCTTTAACATTTCAGTTCAGGATGTTCTCTGCTTACAGTGACACACAATCAGCACCAGGGAGTGATGGGTCTTACATGTCTTCTATTGGCTGAGTACTCTCAAGTTCCCCTACCCTAAAAAAAAACATAAATCCCCCTGTTTCTAAACTACTTCACAACTCTCAGTAATCTTCTATTTAAGCTCCTTTGATACTTTAGCAAGTTTATCCCTGTAACATCCATGCAGGTTAAAGAGGTGCCATTAGCTCTCAACACATTGAAAACACTAGAAAAACATCTAGTTCAAAATCA
Organism: Ceyx melanurus; assembly: GCA_024611195.1. Taxonomy (NCBI): domain Eukaryota; kingdom Metazoa; phylum Chordata; class Aves; order Coraciiformes; family Alcedinidae; genus Ceyx; species Ceyx melanurus. The sequence continues at coordinate 86,255 of JANHGL010025656.1, forward strand.
AATAAGGAGACTATGCTGAAGTCAGGAATGAAACCTAAATCTCCTTAGCCAAAGCCAGTAATTTAATCCTGTCTTCATCAGAGATCTCACATCAAAACCAGTCACAGGGGATTTCATTGTCATCTGAGATGGACTATTTTGGAACATACCAAAATCATTATATTTAGAAAGACAATGATAACAAACAGGGTAAAACAAACAAAGAAACTAATAAAACACCAACTCTTACAATCTTTTCCAGTTTAAAAAAAGTACTGAGAAAAAAACCCACAACCCTTTTGCCACTCCATATTTTTGAAGAAATTGGAGACACCTTAGGCCTGACCAAGTACAAAATTCTTAGTGCAAACTATCAACCAGGCTCGTAGCATTGCTTACTGCTGTTTGAAAAAGATGGAATAAATTTCAGATGGAATTTAATTTCACACAAGCACATGTCCTGCTAAGAATGTATTGTTTAGTGGTTGGTGAACAGAACTAAGCAATATCAGTATATGTTGCTGTACTGTTTTCTTATAGTTAGCATATAAAATGAGCAGATCTCAGCCCAGACACTGTAAGTTGAAGGCCTGTATTTGCTATATTTGTGCATTGTCCTGTTCACATTACCTTCCTGGGCACAAATTCCCAGCTCTTTCCAAGTACAAACATTCTCCTTTTGATTCCATTATCTCACTGCTTATTAGTCACAACCTGATTCTCCCCTTTAATTCAATTGCACAGCAATAACTTTACATTATTCCATATGCTTGTTACAAAAACCAAACAACCAACCAAACAAGAAACAAGCTTGGAAGAAATTCCCATTAATTTTTTAATTGTGCTTACCTGGTTTTCTTGTGGGATGACTTGGGCTGCCCTCACTCTAGGTGAAGGACACAGGGTGTTCTGTAGCCTTCCAGGTTCTTCAGTTGGCTCTGTAATAGATCACAACACACAAAGTTCAGACATGAAATACAGAACAGTTTTCCCAGTTTAACTGATGAGTTAAACTTCAGCCACACCTCATCCTCACAGTGAGGAACTGCTCCATTCTTTTCCATCACAGTCTAAAGATAATTTACCTTTTCAATTTTTTCTCTATTACTGTTCTTTTGAAAGCATCAGCCAAAGCATTCTTGCTCATCACAACAGTCATGCAACAACATCACAAGAAAATACTGTCCCTTTCACTAGCAACAGCAGTGTTCAGTCTGAACATCTCACTGAACTGCAGATTCTCTGCAGCTTTTTAAGGGTCAGTGTAGGCTGCACATGCAATAAAAAAGATCTAATGTTAACTTGGTGCAACTGAACAAGGATTTACTTCTTTTTTCTTAGAGGGTGCAGGCTTCAACCTGAAATAATCCTGGATTTTATTGTTGAAAGACAACACAATTATCAGGAGCAAATATTGCAGCTAAGTCTGAACAAACACCTTTTTCTGTTTAATATTGCTTCTTTTTCCCTTCCCAAACATTTCTATTTTCCTATTATTAATTTTGTAACCAAAATTGACTGATAAAATTAGCTTTACTGGATTTAACATTTACTGACAGTGATCTTAATATTGCATCCCACAAACTGGATTATCTGTCAATGGCCAGTTAAAGAAGAATCTGTTTGGGGAGAATATTTGATAGGGAGATGATACTTCCTCCATTAATAATTCATTATCAGAGTCTGTTGAAAATCTTGATGAAAAACTGAAGTCCAGGAAGACTTTTCAATCTTTTTTTATTAAACAGTCAAAGCAGTGAGTGGCATCTTCTAACAATAATAAGCTATTTAAGAAGTTCTGCTTCTGCAAACATACAGAGAATTCAGCTTTGACAGCCTCTTCTGCAAACAATATTATCATAACATGGATAGCTCTTGCTACAGACATTGGACCATGCCAGTTGCTTTTTTCCCCCATGTAGTAACATTTAAGGAATTGAACATCCTAGTCCTATATGTAGTCATCATGGCTGGCCTGAATTGATTATGAAACATGAAGTCTTGAGTACTCAACACACTTATGCAGACAACCATTGGCACTCCACAAGGCATTTCCCACCCCAAAATCATGTTTCAGTGTGATGTGTGTTAATATATTTCCTAAGATCATACATTCTTCTTGTGTAACTGAGGTATCCAAAAATAAGAGCTTTTTATGTGTTAAAACTGCAACCTTCTAGAAATATTTTATATAAAAACCTGCACTAAACACAAGAAAAAAAACCAATCCCAACACTAATTACTTACTTCCAGTTGGTTGAATTAATTACTATTCCAAAAATGCATATGTTTAGAGGAAAAAAACCCTCCAAAACTGTCAGCTTTTTGACAGTTTGATCTAATACCCTAATACAATATGCATCAGTGCCACATGATGAATGGAAAACTAAACCGAAATGGAAAATACATGAGAGAGAGAGAGAGATTGAAAAGATAAATTATTTTCTTATTTGGACATCTGTTAAAAAATTGAGACCAAAATGCTGCTTCCTCAAGTTGGTTGAATTCTGTGTATACAAGCAGAGAAGAAGCTTTACAGCAAGTAGTGACCAAGTTTTTCACTATACAAAACCCAAAGTATCTTTTTCTCTTGCAATAGGTGCATGTTGACAGCATTTTCCAGTGCAAGGGGGGAAAAAAGACTCTCAGGAGTATTTTAAATATTTCAGTATCACCCTGGCCAGAGTAGGTTGCTCTTTCCAAGTTTCTGGAACTTGAATTAAATAAAGCTGGTGAGTAAAAACAGAAAAGCATGGAAACAGCCACAGAATACCATCTTGAGAGAAACACCCAAGGCACTATGTAGAAGGTGCTTTCTCCATTGTCTTTGGGTATTTCTCCTCCTCCCTGATAGCCAGGAACAAGTTTCCTCAGCACATTTTGATGACCTTTCATGGTTTGTGTGCTGCCTCTCCCATCTCTCTGGCATGTCACAGCAGATCCTGAGCCAACCAAAGGGAAAACAGCTGAATTTCCAAGCTCATCAATAGCTTGGCTTTTCCCACACAACAGTACTTGTTGCTATCACACACCACTGCCCTGATCCCTGGAGATCTCCCATGTGCTTCCTACGTTGTTTCTCATGACTCTGAAACTCTTGACCTAACATCATTTTAGAAGATGTAGGGGATAACATACATTTTAAGGTTGAAAGAAGCAAAACCATGCCCCGCCTCCAGTATTTGTGGAGATACCTTTATGTGAAGAAGACTCCAGAATATATAATGATGGGTAATAATATTAATCTCAGTGATCTACAGTTTGAGCTAATCCCTATCATAACATGGGGAGAAAGACTGTCATTGACCAGCGTGGAACTTGGGTCTGATCCAGCCTGTTGATTCCTGCATTCAATCCAAACAAATGGAATGAAAAAAAAAATAAACCTTTTGCTCTGGGATACTTTCCAAGGAGAAAAAGATAGATAAATAAGTCTCAGAAAGGCTGATTCAGTCTCATTGAATCTCATTTGGAATTTATCACTTATTCCAACATTACCACTATGCAAATTTCTACAAGAGCTGAATGTGTATTTGATTCATCAGCAGATAGCTTTGCATTCCCCTTCCATGGGTAGGGCTGGGCTGAGTATGCAGAAATCAAATGCTTGCAGACTGCCAATTAGAAGGGTTTATTGCCAGCCTTTCAGGAAGAATCTAGATGTAGCTACTCCCAGGGAAATACTCAGAGTGTATTCCTCTTAAACATAAATGTCAATGGGTGGTAGCAGCCTACTGAGGCTATCTGTTAGTATACAATAGCTGATTAAAAAGCTTTTCATTGATTTCTTAGGTGAAAATCTGTGATTACCTTTGTGGCTACCAGGATTATGAGCAGACAGCGTGTTTCCAGTCTGTGGGTAAAAAGTGATTGTCCACCCAAGCTAAGGCAGTGCCTAGTTCCAGTTAAGTTTACCTGGAAACCAGTTCCATCTCATGAGGAAGCCTTTTTTTTTTTTTTTTTACACTTATTTTCAACAGACTTATTTCTTTAAACAGAACAAAGAGACAGAAAGAAACCTCCCCAAATGCCAAGAGCTCAGCTCTGTGTTTACTTGCAACTCTATACAGAATCACATCCTACTCAGAGCAGGTGAATGGACAAACAATTCCCACAGCATATGCACTCCCTCTTATTTTTGATAAGTTCCATCCTGTGCTTCAGAAATCTTAACAAAAATTTCATGGAGTTCAGAATACCATAACAAAACGTATCCAAGCCAACAACACAACAGTTTACAGCCTATTTCTTGGCTTTTCTTTGGTTGGCTTTCAGTGATTTTTTTTTTTCAACTTGATTTGTAGTACCAGGGATTCAAAGCTTCAGCTGAATATAATTTTTATTGAATAGAAGCAGCCAAAAGAAGGAAAGGCTGACAGAGGTGAGATGAAACCTAAGGAACATATGCATCAGAAAAAGAAATAGACACACAGACCGAAAAATACATGACTGGGAAAATAAAATAAACCAAAAGGGTGCTTAAAGAAAGCAGCTGAAGAACATAAACCACTTCAGAGTGTTGTTCATCAGGAGTTTTTGGATGGATTGAACACAGGCTAAGCTATAACAATAATTATCCTGTCCTTGTTTTAGACTGTGCTGAAATCTGAAGCCACATTTCTTATTTCTTCCAGATATACATTAGCAATCTGAAATTATAGCTCTTTAAAATGCATTAGAAAAAAAAAAGCCTTGGCATCTATTGGTTTCATTTTCAGCACATCTCTAGTAGATTTGAAAATGTCACAGCATTTCATAAGCAGCCTCTCATTATTTTAGTCCTAGAGATGGTGGTCACATCAACTTTCAATGCTGTTTCTGAAATTTAATAACACTATGAACAGAAGCTGCAAACTAAGGGAGTTTAGAATGGAAATGCTATAGATAGAAATCTTAATTAAAAACTTGCACCATCATAAGCCACTGAACATCAAAACACTTTTTTTTTTTTTGTGAACAATGCCATAAATGTGAACAGTTGTCATAAAACACATCCACAGGAATTATATACCAAATTCCCACATTTTTTCTGGGCCTGAAACAACTTCTCTTTTTTTTTGTACTATTTTTCTTATACCACCTGTATTTGTTTACTGAAATAAAAGCAACACAATTCACACTGACTTGTAAGAGCTGCACCTTAAGGCTTGAAGTGAAAACAATAAACAAGAGTTACATTTGTTTTATCATTTAATCACAAATAAACTAATTGATCCTAAAATAATGTTATACATCCAGTCAGTGTTAACCCCAAGTTCTTCTGCACAGTGCAATCTCCTCCTCACATCTATCACTGGACAAACCCTGACAATACCCCAGATTCCAGTAACATCTATGGAGCCCAGCCCCTCAATCTCTTTAGCAGAGAAATGGACCCAGTTGGCTGTGGCTTCTCTTGAGATTTAGCATTTTGACCAGTGCATTGGCCACTCACTGAGCAAACTAGGCAAGAATCACTAAGAGTTGACTTTGCTGTATTCTTCTCTCTCTAGGTGTCCCTTGTCTTACTAGCACCTGATTTTTATGAAACCTGTTGGAAGCTGAGAGTCTTTTAGACCTCTGCTGTATTTTACTGAAATTGGGTAATAAATTTGAAAGCTGTTAAAGGGGCTGGGGAACTGTCAGCCCTACCGTTTGGTCATAAAAGGCTTCTTACCCTAGAAAGACAGGCTTCCCCATTCCTGTCACACTCAAAACATACATAAAACTACTTTAATTCACCACATTTAGCAGAGAAATTATTAATTTCTAAAGTTAGTATTTTATGAGCAAACAGTCCCCTCCATTCTCTTCATGATGGTGTGACTAATAAGAGAAGGACACTCAGGTGTCAGAAGAAGGCAAAGCATTAACCAAAAAGAAAACAAAATGTGAGGAAACCTGACTTGAAAATGGAACTTAACTGATCTCAGCAGGAATGTTTGAGGAAGTTACAAATAAAAGCTATTGACAATCTAGGAGATGGACACAATCCCTTTTTTCTCCCTCTGAGTTTTTTTTACAGTCAACTTTTTCAGTTTATCTGCTGTATTAAAACCCCTTTACACCCAGGCTGTTGTTCAGAGAACTCATTAAATGAGATGTAGGAACATAACAATGAAGAGAGCAAATAGACTTTGATTCATAGATGTTTAAAGCTGCAAGAGATTGTTCACACTATTTATTTGGATGTCTCATGTCACAGAATCACTTGTCCAAATTTTGTGCAAGAATGCCAGCAGGGGAGGAAAAAGAAAAATTTTATGCATAAATAAAATGTTCTGAGATCCCATGTTTGCCCTCCCACATACAGATACACAAACTCAGAGATTAGTTATCCAGAATACTGAAAAGAATTCAACCATCCAGAAAGCAATAAAGTTAATGAAAAATTGCCAGAAAATGCTTCCAGTTTTCTTTCATGCCTTGAATTTCTTCAGCCCAGAGCTAGGGGAGGGATGTTTCAGTGCAAGTGACCTTATTGCCTCTAGAAATGAATGTCTGTCACACTCCTCATTCCAAGGAGCTCTGCCAGGTCACCGTGAATGTTAAATAATGTAACACCACATGATGACAAAACTAGGAAAGGATGCCCCACTCTGATTTCTGACAATTCCTTCTCTCTTTTTCTTCCCATAATTCTCATTTCCACATGGATGTCTCCTCATGCAAATCCAGTACCGGTTTTGCAGGGCAGCATCCTTCACACCCAAACCTTCTTCCAAGTGTTTATCCTGGTACTAAAACACAAGGACACACAGATGGATGACTTACAGAACACAAGAGGCCAGGGAAGAGCTGGGCACACAGCCCAAGTGTTGAAACCCTTCAGCCACTAGAAACCCTCACTCTGCCATAGCATGTTCTTCCTCATCTGGGAGATTCCCACTGGACTTTGCTCCTCCTGGGAAGAGTTTACATTAAGTTTAGACATCTTCTTCTACCTCAAAAGGAAGGTAGGTCAATTCCAGACACACAAATCCTTCCGGGAGATGACTAGCTAATGCTCCCAACATCATAGCTGAATTTGGCCTGAGGGCCTGATTTACAAAGGAGATTTTTTTTTATCTCCTTCCTTCCCTTTGAGGAAACCACTTCGACATGACTTGTCTTGCACAGAGAAGGAGGGGTTGTTTTCTGTGAACTCTGCTGCCGAAGCTTAGTTCATAAATATCAAAGAAATGCAGATGATTGACAGCACCAGTGAAAATGCTACAGCAAGGAAGGGAAACGGGATAAAAAGGAGAAATGCTTGGGAGGATCATTTAAAAGCTGTAAAATAAAGCTATTTGTTTTGCAGCGATGGAAACATCAGAAATGAGAAAGCAATTTGCAGGATATTTGGTCTCAAAGCTCCAGCAGGATCAAACAAATATGCCTACAGAAGAAAAAGAGATCACCATCCTTCTATGCCACAAAGATCTCCTTTTCTTGGTTTCCCACCTCATTGCAGAATTAGATACAAGGAACTGACAAGATTATGCTCTCCTGGAAGCGTGTAGAGGGCAGCCCCAAAACAAGGCACCTCTCAGTCTCAAACTCAGAGCCACATCTCTCACACTTACCCAGAGCTCTTGCAGACTGAGAATTGAAGCTATGAAACAAATCCACAATCCCCACCCTTCTCAACATACTGCTTTGGTTTTGCATCTGAAGCTCTCCCCTCTCCTCCCTGCTTTCCTCTGCCTTCTTTTCAGCATCCATAATAGGCAAGTATGGGGCCATTTATGAGTACACTGGAAGGGCTCTGGGGGAAGTAGCCATGGCCCTGCTGGAATTGTGGCAGATGGTTGTTGAACACCAAGGCACTGTCAGAACTGTAGTTCTGAAGTAAAAATCAGTTAATTTGGGTTTAACAACACCAAACTCTCAACTCCTGGTTACAGCCATACAACAACAAAGGTGTTGCAGATACTGCTGCATCTCTTCTATCAGTTTTACCAATAGCTTCCACTCCTTTCACTGATCATTGCCAGTGATTCCATAGGCTTTTTATGGGAGCTTAGGGATTTGGTTTGGGTGGCTTGATTGTTTGGTTTGGTTTTTTTTTTTGCACAGACCATTCTATAAATATTTCACGAAATTAAGCCAGATAATTCTTCTACACCATCACTGACCAGAAACTGATGTTATTCAAAGAGACTGTTTTTGGAAGAATTGAAAGTTTCAGGGTATCTTAAGAATACTTCAACTATTCTTAAGTGATGTGACCAAAAAGTAATGTAATCTTAAAAAAATATATTTGAAACTAAAAGTTTGAAAACAGCTTGAATATATTAAAATTGCACCAGGTTATAAGTGTAATTATATTTGATTACAAGAAATATTTTTCTGTCTGTACTAATATTAAAAAAATTGCTAAAAATAAAGGCAAACTTCTGGCATAGTCCAAAAGAAATTAGAGAAGCTGCTTTATCAGGTTTTTACCAATTATCTATCACAGCAATATGCTGTTCCTGGCACCTGCTTATAACTTATTTAGAAGACAGCAAAGGGCAAAAATTAGTATTTGAATAATTGTGCAGTGCTTTGTGTAGGGAAAAGAAAAATTATTTTTGGTCATTTGGTGATCAGCTAAAACCCTGAGGCAGGAACACAGACTAACCCAGCGTAGCAGGTAAAGCTAAAAATTTTATGGCTGATCATAAAGTTAGCTGGTGCTTTTCAAAAGTGCAGCTACACTGTTTGATTCTGACCTCCAGCATAATCCAAGTGCTTTGTGAAGAAATATTTCATTTAATTTGCTTGAAATTTACCCATGATTAGCTTCATGTGACCCCATATCCTTTAATTATGAAAGAGTGTAAAAAGTCTGGGACTGGTTGGGTTTTATTATATACCCCTTCTATCTCTAGTGCTTCAATTAAAGCTGTGCTGGACTGTTGCTAATGAAAGGAAATCCTAAATTCTGCAAAGTGCCAGGGTGCCATTTATTTGCTATGCATCAACAGGACACATTTTCCATATTGCTGCATGTTCACATGATGCAAATCTGTACTAAACTTCAGTATCATGTGAACACGGGTTTGATTTGAAAATGTCCTTTGGAAGCATAGTTTAAACTAGATTCCCATTGATTTCAACAAGTCTGGTCTTGCTTTATATCACACAAATTAACAGGCTACAAAGATCACCTTCTGGAGATGCACTTACATTGGAAAGTGAACAGATAGCACTCCAGTTGTCCTGCTTTGAGTTAGGACAGACCTAATTCTCTTCAGTGACTTTAGTTTTCAGCTCAGCCTCTTCTAAGTAGCTGCACTGTCTGGTTAAGGCACATTTGCAGACAGTGTCTGTTTCTAGAAGAGATAATGCTCAGTGGTTATAGTCACTATGAAGGATGAGAATGCAGAAAGGCTCTTGCTTATACTTTTCTCTTCTGCAGACCAAGGTCACTGATAAATCTTTCATGGCACATTGGGGCTACAGAAAGCAAAAGGCCAGACCTGTGGGGAGGAGCAGAGAGGAGAGGAGACCCTAAAGTGACCAGAAGAGATTCCATTCCACATCTGTCATAGTCAGTATAGAGCTGAGGGATCACAGGGGTCAAGCTTTTCTCAATGGCCAGCGTCCAAGGAGGACTTTGTCTTTTCTCCCTTAGATCTCACACTGAATGTTCCTGGATCCAGTTCCAGAATCCAGCTCCTGAATTCACTGACCTTCTGCTGCTGACTCCAGTGTGGGACTTCCCCAGTGCCTGCTCCACAGCATCAGTGGTGACTGTGATGTAATTCCCATCAGGGCAGCTGGGTTTGATACTGAGCTGTTATATATTTGCAGATATTTCATTTTATTTTTATTTTTTTAATTACAGCTGGTTTCGTTTTCACTTCAAATCCATGTCTCACCCTTATTCCCTTTCTCTGTCCCTTCTGCAAAATGATTGGGGTTCATAGAGAGCATCTCTCATTGCTGTAGTGGACAGCCCAGCCCTAAACCTTGACAATGATGTTCATGAGAAGCCACACACTGCTCTACAAAACGTGCTTCAGGATGCCTTGAAGTTTGGTGTATGGCTCAGATTTGATGAATTCTTTAGGAAATAAATCCACTGCAAGTTCTTGCTCATGTTCCAACACCCAACCCCTGGTAGATGTCCCTTAGAAAACACCTGCTACAGTCTTGGTGAGTTGCTAAGAGCAGACAAAACTGAAATCCCCTGAAAAAACTGAAATTCAAAACTGAAATTCAGCACAGGAAAAAACAAAGCAAGAAGGTACTGCCTTTATGGTAAAGGAGATTTGGGGTGTTATTTAGACTTGGCATAGTCCCATGTACCATAGGAACTTGGCTAGTAGCTTTTACTAGTCAAGATTTCACTCCACCATTAGATGCACCTAAACCAAACTGGCAGTACATCAAAGTCAATAGGAAGAAAAGCTTCTAGGAAGAAAAAACACTAAAAGAAACCAACACACCACAAACAGCTCTACTGTTATATAACTATCAAAATCAAACAGAAAAGCTACCCAGTGTGGAGTCTGATAAGGAAAATTTCATGACAACAGTAGCAGCCTAGCACTCCATCCCTTCCAATTGTCCTATTAGAATTGTTTATTCTGTTCAGCTATCTCTCCTCGTGATTGTATGAGCTAGAGTTGCAGCACTATAGTTCAGATCAGGCAAGAGGAACACAACTGGAGAAATACACTTCAGAAATAATATCTCCCTGATAGTTTCAAGGGCCTCAAATAATTTTTATTATTTTAAAATAGAGTGATAGAAAGGGATGGGAAAAAAAAATAAAGAACAGCAGTGAAGCAGGGAAAACAGTCTATCAAATTATGTGGTCATTTCCCCAGATCAAAAGTTTTTTTACAGAAATATAGTTGTTGAAACTATGCTGTATACACTAAGACTAAAAATGTTCAGGGCTTTTGAGTCCCTTAAAAAAAAATAAATCAAGAAAACCAAACCAAAATTCTTTTTAAGGAAACTGCTGATATTTTTTAAAAACTTTTTGACAGCCTCTGCAAACTTATTAAAATGCTTTATCCATAGCATCCAGTGAAGAGTAAACTTTAAAACTTCATTATATGCCCACAGTTACATTGGAAATGGAGGTGTTTGGAGGCCACAACATTGTATAGACAATATTATGAGGTCAGCCTCATAATTATAAGCTATTAAGCAAATATCTTAATCATTCAATAATATAAAGTCTATCATTTCAGAGGCAAACACACTTCTAGTGCATTTGCTTTAATGGAGGTTTAAGGATTGCTCCTGAACTGCTTAGCTTAGAAAAAAAAAGTCAACAGAACCTCCTCTATTGCCATGGCCTCCAGTGTCCAAGAGTTAGGGCTTTGCAGGGAGTACACAAACAGCCTGGGTGGGTAGTGGTGGCCTTAAAGGGTTGCAGGTAGAAATCTCTTTTCACCTCCTCTCAGTTTAATCACCAACCTGCTTAATCTTGAGGATTCCTTATATATTCCAGAAAACATCCTGCCTTCCTATCTATGAGTTTTCTGATGGCCATGACCTGCAGAGTCAGGCCCAAGCCAAACTGTGTTCATCACTCAGTGTCAATACATGTGCAATGGTGAAAGCAAGGAAAAAGCAAGGTCTTAAGCTAAGGAAATAAGAGAAGCAATTTTGTTCCCAACTTGTATGAAGGTCCTACATTCCTTTGATTTTTAAGACCTGCTAAGAAATAATTTGGGACATATTTCTCAAGGACCAACCCAGAAAGGAGACATGTTTTAACAAAATCTATTAGCAGACAATAATTCACACAATCTATCATATTGTACCATTCATTCATGCATCATCTACCAAGATGACATTTAATACAAAATAAGAATGATGAAGGTCACAGGAATTTGCAGAATTCATTATTGGTGTTAAGCCAGATTAGTTTAGCCAGTGCTTGACTAAAATTTGCTTAGGATGACTCTCTCCCAATAAAAGGTTATTATTCATTGAATATTTTCCTTTCATACTCAGTCTTACACTGAGAACTGAACTGACTGTAGGGAGTTCTCTGAATCTCACTGGAAAAGGGTTATTCGTGTCATGTTTCTTCCTCTGCTTTCACTTACTCTTTCAAATTCCTACAATCACTCTCCTCTATAATCTATCTAAGGATTAGAAAGAGATGCAGGAGCAGGGATTTTTTTTTTTGTACCAAAACCCAACTAAAATTCCCTTGGAAGATGAAGATCTCCATTAGGGTACAAGAGAACACCAGATATACATGTGCAAAGCCTTTGTCAGGAGTACATTTGCGAGCTGACCTGAATAATAAACTGCAGGAATGGATGGCCCCTTTGAACACAAATCAAAAAGATTCCATTTAATTATCAATCCATCTGATAGTTCTGGGATCTGCTGTCAAAGAGGCCATACCCCCTTAGTTCTTTTGTCAAGACAAATACAAGGTTTTAACAAATCCCAGTCTTTGTTGGAATCTGACCCATAGCAACCAGTATCACAAGTCTAAAGATATTAATTGTTCAACAGTTTTCAGAAGTCCAGTTCAAATTTATTTCCTCTGAGGATTTTTATCATGGATTTTGTTAGTTTTTTCTAAAACCTGTTTTCAAAATGCCACTTGCTTGTATTCCTGTCAACAATTCCAACACCACTCTCATTCACCTTTAGTTAAATTGTCAGAGTCATAGCAGGGTTAAACCAAACCTAGAGGCACCAAACTAAGCGTGGCATGAATGGGATGTCTCATAAAGCCTGGATATATGGATGAACAAGACTCAAAGCTGACAAGCTCTTATTCCCTCAGTGTTCCTGCACACATTGGTTATCCTAGCTCCCTGTCACCAATTATAGGACAAAATTTGGCCAGTTCCTCCTTCAGCTGGAATCATGCAAACATTTCTTACATTCAGTGTTTATAGCAGGGTTAAGCTGGACCTCCGGGAAACAAACAAATCTAGACTAGTTTCCATGGATTTGTCATGAACAAAGGCATAAGTAATGTCTTTGAAGAAGAAGAAAAAAGTGCCCTTCAGACTTTGCAATTTTAAGTCCTAACACAACATTCCTGCCTATGAAAGTTAATGTTTTAATGTTGGGAGAACCCAGGAGAGAAACCTGCAGAAAGGAAAACTCATCCATCACTACAGCTAAAGCTGGGAAGGACTTTTCCACTTTTAATCAGGAGACAGCAATACTTTCCTCCAACTGAAGTTATTCTGACAGACAAGAAACAATTTCTTTAATTGTGCAGTTTTTAGGTTTTCAGCTAAATCAATCCCCTGATCTAGGTAACTATGCAATCTTATCAGTATTAGTACTGGGAATGTGAGCAACAAGTGACCAGGGCACTGGTGACACTGTAAGGCACAATGCAAACACATGTGCAATGAATGCAACAGCCAAAGAGCTGCAGTCTCAAAGCTTCTGCTTTGTGACTCAACGGCAACAGGAACAAACCCATGTCATTTTTAGCCTTCTGATATTATTATTTTTCCCACAGTTTGCCTGTTATCGGAAGTGACACCAGGCCTAATAACAGGCTTTGTCTGATACATCACAACAAACTTAGATTGCTTCTAACTTTGTCAAACTTAAACTCTTGGGCTGCAATTTCCCAACCTTTGTCTCTACCTCAGGCAAAACAGACTGAGAATGTTTCACTGCAGATGCTTCTGTAATTTCCAAGAACAAACATACAATATAAGAAGAGATAAGGCTTTATTAAAGTGATACAAAACTACCTAGCACTGATCCTTCAAGAAACTTAGTGTCTCCATGATTTAGAGAGGGGACTTGATACCTGGCAGCTGCACTGAGTCTGCTTCAGCTGTCCACAGCTCTGCTATGAGGAGACCTCAGGTACTTGAGAGCCCCAAGAGGCATCTCAGAGATTGTAACATTGAAAAGATAAAGAAATTAAGCAGACTTGGACTTGCTGCAGGTGTGAAGCAGGGATATGGTGTTCAAATTCCCCACCACAGTACCAGGAGCTGCCTGCTCTGTGCCATACTTTGTGCAGCAGGATGATGCAGCAGGAAAGGTGGAGAAGGGCAGATGCTCCAGAAGCCATGGACCCTCTGGCACAGTTAAGCTGCTACAGCCTCAGAGACAGACTTTGTCCCTGCTTTGGTGTCCCATGGCTCAGGCACCCTCTCATGCCCTGCTCATGGCTGTCATGATCTCATAGATTATTAAGTCCTTATTTTACCCAGACATTTACACTTTAAAACCACTATTTCTACTGCAGAAAGGGTTGTTTGTTTTTTTTAATTGCAATTATTTTCCTTTGTTAATAGCACCAGGGATCAGCCAGCTCCACTTTGCTGGCTTTAAGAGAAATCTGTCATCATCATTCCCAGTTCCTATCTGAGCTCATAGGTCAAATTCAAAGAAAGGCAAAAGAAATTTATTAATCCAGGAAATTTTGGATTAAATCACAAAATCAAAGCCATTCATGAAGCCAAACAAGCTGTGTAACACAAATACAGTATTTCAGTGGCCTGTGGACCTGGGTGAAAGTGTATGTGTAGAACTCAAAGGCAGTAGGAGGGATAAGCCAAAGCCATTTTTCACTGCAGTGGGATGTCTGGGTGTTCTGCCACCACCTTCTCTACAGGTCAGTGCATATTTAGTAAAATAAAACCCACTGCTAAGTGCTCCACCAGTTCCTCAGGCACAGCTTCTAGGTTACAAGCAGACACCTTTTTACATGACATTTCCCCACCTGGAAAACATTCCTTCAGGAAGAAAAAAACAAAACAAAACAACCCCACCAGAGTCCTCAGGCACTAGCAGCCATCATCCAGCACAAACTGCTGCAGCAGCTTCAGACAAGCTCTCTGACCTTGCAGATAGCTCCTTGCTCAAGGAGCCCTCCCATGATCTCTTTCCTCTGCTGTGCTCTGTGGGCAGCAGCTGACAGCAGAACAGTGATGGGAGAAGGGGAAGGGAGAAAGGGAGGGGTGGAGAAAAAGTATTAAACCATCATAATTAGCTTTGTAAAATGATCTGACAATAGCTGTTCATAGGACTTCACACAGTCCACAGCCTGGGTTGAGTATCAGAAGTTTGGGAGGTGAGGCACCTTTTGTTATTTGTAAGGCAAAACCAGGTAGTTTTGGTGTTGTCCAAACACCCCTTACCTCAGCTTGGGAAGTTTTTCTGTTTGCATGTGATTTAATACAGTTCCTTTCCCCTGCTCCAGCTCACAGGAGAAAATCAATCAGGGTTGTCATCCCCAAATAGCATTTCACACATTTCCTCTCTGCCTGTCTCAGTCCTGCAACTAAAAAATCCACTATAACTAAAATAAAACCTGCAAGATAATCTATGGCAGTATTAATACGAGACCATCACTATTGCATTCCCATTTGTACTGCTTATAAACTCAACCTGACTGACAAAAGCCTAACCCTGCAAGTCACCTCTCCCTTTCTTCCAACCACTGGATCCTCTATTTTCCCATCTTTCACTCAACTGAACAAGTGAGATGTTTCTAAAATAAGTTGTGACATGAAAGTATGGCTTTCTAAGATGACTCTTTGCCAGCCAGCAAACTAAATTTGCTGCTATGAGTTTGAGTGATGTATAGCAAATTTGGAATCCTGTAGTGAAGCTTCTACCCAAATAATCTAATTTCAACTTCTAATGTGTTGAATGGCCTTGTTCCCTCACTACTTTCCCATAACTTTAAATTGTTTCTGTAACAATGTTTTTCAATAAAAACATCCTCAAGATTGGGGGCAAAAAATATTGTATTGTTTCTAGGTCAAGTTTCTGTTACCCAGGTATAAAGCAGAAAAAGTTATTTAACAGTTATTCAGCACTTTGGATCTTCCTGGTGCATATATGAGTTTATTTGCATTAAGAGTCATCTGCAGCTATAATTTGATCATGGTAAAGACCCATGGTACTGTAAAGTCACTGTAAGCACAAATGAGGCAAAGCAGGGTGAAATCTTGGGCTTTGATGCAGACTCCCTGTTATGATGACATCAACAATAACAGCTAAGCTGAGGAATAAAGAAACAAGTACCAGAAAAAGCCTGTGCCATTTTTACCCTTAGATGTGGAGGAGACAGGGAAGTCCCAACTGGGATTACAGATTTGTTCCCAAGGAAGCCCTGGGGTGGTATTTTTGCTCCCTGCCTCTTCCCATGCCCTGGGAGCAAAGCCACAGAAGCACTGCACAGCAGTAACAGGTAGCAGGGAGGGGGTGCAAACAGTGGGTAAAATGAGGGGCAGAATCCCTTTCCTTAATGCACCAGAACTATATTCCTAGCCAGGAATCCCTATTTTGCAACAGATAGGAACCACTTCCAAACACCAAGGTTAACAAGTGATGAGCAGGAAGGAGGATGAGAACAAACCTGGGATCCCTGTTCTCTTCAAGAATTAATTACCAGGCTGGTTATTCCTGACTTCCTACATCTCAACTGAAATCACACCTTATTAAGGGACTAATTAGAACAAAGGGAGAAAATTGGAGCTCTACCTTCACCCTTAAAACAAGGCAAAGAATTAATAAATAAAATATTGAGTTTTCAAATGCCACTGGTTTTCCTTACTATACTGAAAATTAATAAAGAACATTCTTTAAGAGCTATACCTGTACTTGAATTTGTATTTCCACTACATCTGGAGAGTTTCATTATTTTTTGTAATATCCTAGCTGCCATTCAAACCTTGAATAATGAATAATGTAAAAATCAATTGCCTAGAAATTTATTTATAAAAGTCCATTGAAGTTGGGGTAACCTGGCTCAATTTTTTTCTTCTCTCATTCCAGTTGTTCAGGAACTTTTTTAATCCTCAGACTTCCAGATAATTTATATCCAGCAACCAATTTACAGACTTAATTTGATCAAACAGACCGATATGAAAATTTTCTTAGATTGCTGCAACATCCAGTCCTGACAGATCTGAGATCCTCTGAATGGTTTCAGGAGTATCTCTTGGGACAATAGTGCTTTTTATAGCTTCTTAGCTATGAAAAATCCACACTCAAACCACACAGAGAGATAATGGACAGTTAAGTTTGGATAGTGGCCTCTGATGGCAGGCCAGCCATTTCACCAGTGCTACAATAGCTTAATTGAATAAGGCTGTTGATTTTTCTATTTAAATGCAGTAAAAGACCTTTAATTACAATTACTGTCAGCTCTAGTTATGTAGAAGGTACAGTGTACACTCCGATGGACACGAAGCTGAACATTTCCCATGTTATCCATGCAGAAAGTTTGTTACCTATTTATTTTTTAGGAAAGCAAAGAACAAAACACACCAAAACCACATCAGAAAATGTGTGACAAACTCTGAATCTGATTCTGCTTTGAGTGCAAGAGCACTTTTCCACAGCACTGCCTCAAACACTAATTAAAAAGAGAAATATACTGTATCTGGTATGAGCCCAAGACAAACTCAACTCTTAGGGAGATGGAATAAATCCATTGCCTCCTGGATTTTCACATGCACACAGGAGAGTAAGACTCTACTTCAAGATCATTATTTCTGACAGAATCATTGTTCATGTAAGGCTGAGGCATTACTGGGCCACGGGACCCAATTTGCATCCTGATTAGCCAGAATCACAAATATGAGCCCATGTCCCAGATGCATGGTGGAAAAAGTTCAGGTTACATTTCTACGTCAGAGAAGCAGATGAGGAGTACTCCATTTTCAAGCCAAGTGTGCCAAGGCTCAAAAATCCATCACACAAACCAGCAAAGGAAGCCTCCTCAGCCTGCTCATCTTGTCAGCTTGAACACGAATCTGGAGAAATTCCTCAAGCTGTACAACTCAAATTATCCCCTTGGTCCAAGGTAACAATTTACTCTAAATGATAAATTACACAAATGAGGTGGAGGAGCAGAGGTTGCTGGAAGTGGCCACCTTTTTCCTCCTAGGCACAGCAAATTGTTCCCAGGTGATCCAACAGCTCTGATTAAAATATCAGTTTCTGAAACACATAAGAGCACACTGTGAAATCTGTTTTATCTGATACTATACCAAGACAGGCAGCTTGCATTGCTGAGAAATAAACAGCTCAAGTCCAGCTTGACTTCACCCAGCTGTGTTAAGTCCCAGGACAAAAAAACACAGCCTTAAATTTCCTTTGCAGTGGTGGATTTCAGCCTGTGCATTTATAAGGTAAGAGGGAGACTTGCTTGCAATATTTTTGAACAGATCAAGAAGAAAAACAGAAAAAGGAATTCACTTCACAGGATTGCAGCTGGCAAAATTGGAAAGTAGACAATGTTTGGTTTTACAGATTGTGGGTTTATTGTGCACAGGGTTTCTACAGGTGTTTGCCACCCTTAGCACACACTAAAAAGATCCACTGAGCCAACCACAAGGTCTGTACATCAACCTTTGTCCATTGCCACTGATGAAGGCTCTCTTCCATAGCTCCCATGCCTTCCAAAGAACTCAAAACCAGTGAAGACCAGCCCAGAGATGGATTTTTGTTTATCATGAGATGCCAATGAAACTGAAAAACCCAAATGAAGATGTAATTACATAGTTCTGGAGGAAAAGGATTCCAGTTTAGCTCATTCTCTTGCATTTAAAGAAAAACAAGATTCTTGGAGAAGTGCCTTTCAACTAGTCTGAGCATTTCTACCTGTAAGACACTAATTAAAGCACTGTCAAGACAATTTTACTTTAAAACCAGAGCATAACCACACCCTGAGCAGCCATGGTAAAGATGGGGTGCCCCCCAGAGTCATTTAACTGATCCCACTCTCAATATGTGTCTTCTGACCCTCATGAGAATGGATCCTTTAGGATTTCTTTCATCATTTCCAACATATTTGCTAACTGTAATCTGTTTGGCTCAGGGTTGGTATTTAATAACATGAACACACAGGTGGGCTGCCAGTCTGCTGCTCAACAGCTTCTGCTGACAAAAGGGAAACTCAACACAGCAGGTTGGAGCTGACTTGGCAAAATTGGGCTTTTTTTAGTATATAATAATTTATTCTTCCTAATTTGAAAGATGGGTTTGAGTTTCCTCTGGGGAGTAACCATTTTGGAGCAGTCTTAGAACTCTGTGGAGCCCCAGCACTGGGGTGTCCAAATAGTGTCTCTGTTTTGCTCACTGCTGTGCTTTCCCCCCCTCCATTAATTGTTCACTATATATTTATTTTTATAACAGCATTGCAGACAGCTAAAAGCAATTTTATTCCCTGTATATCTGTGCAACAAATCCCCTCTTCTTTCTGCTTCCTCACAGCTGCACGGAAGTTAAAGGTTACTCCCAATTTTGTTGCTCTTCTTCCTTACTATTTTTGAGATTTCACTCTGTATCATTGAAGCTGCTCTTGGCTTCATTAGAATCACCTTCCTGGACTTCTGCACAGAAGTGTCCCAGTTTCTTATCTTGAGGCATCTGTTTACAAGCATCTTTTTTTCCCTTTTTATTATTAATCTCTACTTTTGTGTTGTATTTTATCATGCTCATGCAGAACTAGTATTATTATCCCATTCAGGGATTTCCAGATGCTCACTTTTCCTAACATAGTAAAACAAACCATAAAAACCTTAAGACTTTCTTTAAAATCATACATTTCTAAGAGAAAAAAGGGATCAAATAAATAGTGAAGGGAATACAGGGATTTTTTTTTTCTTCCTTGTCTCCCTATCATTTCTGAAAGCAGAAAGGATGGTTTCCACTCTGAGGTGGTGTTTCATGCAAACCAACATTGGTGTGTCCTGTTCAGATTTCTCATCAGTCTTGCTTGGTTGTAAAGCTAGAAAAGGACCAGAGCTGAACTATGAGTTGCTTATGAGAAGGTCAAGTAATTAATTTGGAAAACACTGAATTTAATATTGGAGCACTTTGGCAAATTCTTTGGTTTATTTCCAGGGAAAAGAGTGAAAGTTTGTTTTTAAAGTTTTTGCTGTGTTTTATTAGTCCCATTCCTCAACTCTGAAGCCACCATTGATCCAGCATTCTCTCCACAGTGAACAGAAAGAGTTTTCCTGACTGCTGGGATGTTTCAGCAACATACATTCAGAGGGAACAACGTTGTTTGAGTCTCAGTGCCAAGTGGAGCACTTGGTACTAATGACTAAGCAGTGCTGTCTCTAATTGAGCATGGTACTCAACACACAACTGGAGAGCTCACATCACTATAAGAGCCCTCCCCAGGATGCTCAGAGATTACAAACTCCACCTTAAGGGTTGTCATTAATATATATAAAGACAGAACCCAAGTAGTTTGCTAATACACTCTTCTAAACTACTATACTTCTAATAGTTACAACAAAACATGTATGAGAAGAAAAAAAAAAACCAAATCCCAAACTGCCTGTAGTCAATTGTACCAACAGAATTAAGCAGCAAAGAAAACCAACAAGCTGAGTAGAAAATTGGATGGGAATTGGAAATCAAGCTGTAACGGGTAATGGTTGATGAAGGAAGCAAACAGGGTAGAAATGATGCTTCTTGTTCTCCATCTCTATCAATTACATAGATGAAGGAATAGGGAGCTGCAGGTCACAAGTTTGCCTAAACAGTAGCATGAGGAGAAAGATGGGGTTGCAAATGCTGTCCTGGCAGCACTTGGACACTGAAGGCTAGCAAACAGAATTTAATGCAGGTAAGTGGACTTAGCATCATGGAAGCTAAATATTAATTACAACCACAAAGTAAAGAGCAAATAATGCAGTCAGGAGATATTAAAAGGATTAATGACGTGTAATAGATTGTTTCTCCCCAGCTGCTTTGTAAGAGCAAGAAAATGGGAGAGTAAGGTGTCTGGCTCACTGCATATCCTGTCTTCACTATGCTACACAATAATCTATACTTCTTGTACTAAATTCAGTTTGGGCTCATTATTTATGGGAAGGTATTTAGGAGAAAGAAAAAAAAAAAAGATAAAGAGGAGTGCAGTGCATGTGCTACCCTAGTCCTGCCAAATAAGAATTACCATCAACTTTTCTGTTTGAAAAGACATACCATTAAAAGCTTAACAGTGCTTAGCAGAAAGTACATATTGTTATCAGCAGGCTCCTTATTTCCCCTCACAGGTGCTTATTTACAAGCTTCCTTAGGTTAGGGGACAGCATATTCATTGCCCATACTCCCAGGTAAATACATCTGTGATTATTAGTGAGGGGAAGGGTTGCATGGGAAGGGTGCAGAGCAGGGATCATAAAGCAGCTCTGTGCAGACACAAATGCAAGCATTGGGGCTGTTAACAGCTCTGAGCATTCAGATTTGGTGCTCCTATTGTGCAGCGTGATGTGAGGGTCAAGCACATGAAATAGAGAATGGTGCAGCTCATTCTAAATCCTCACACATTCCTTTGAATGCAGCATTAAAAAAGCTTCTAGCAGAGCTGAAATACAATATTAATGTGGGAAGCCATTCTAGTCATAATAGTGCATTGTCATTTTTAATAGGGACAGGACTAAACCCCAGGGAACTTGTTTTCATTTCTAACCTATTTTTTTCTCCCCCTCTCAATCTACTTGCCTCTGGATTGTTTTTCTGTGTCTGGACTATTCTTATTCCATTCTACCCAGTTTTTCAGATTGCTGGTCAGAGTGGTTTAAAAAGAAAACAAAACCAAGAAACAATAAGAAGCTGAAACAATAATGATGCAAAAAAAACCCAAACAAAAACACAACACACAACAAACCCAGACACCAACACAAACTTAATCCAACAAAATGTTATTGTATAAAGACTATGGTTTTGCATTAAAAAAAAATCTGAATTCTTACAAAAAGAAGAGGTCCACCTCGTCTCCTCCTCAGTCCACCTTGCCAAAACTCTAATTACAGTTAAAAGTATTGCTTGAACTAAAACAAGGCACCTGTGGTCCAGCTCTGATGATGCTGATTGCTGTTTCTTATGCTTAAATAGGCAAAAATTCCTTCCTCCCTATATTGCCAAACACTCAATTTTTGTTTTTGTGACAGGGACATCTCTCTGCTAAATCCATGAATTCTGCTTACAGAAAAGACCTAATCTCAAATTCCAGATCTAAATCAAAATGAATTTTCCAGATGTCCCTCAAATAGTCAGAGGAGTGGCTTTTTCCAAAAACAAGCCTTTTGCAAAGAGGAGAAATAGTCTCCAAAAACATGAATCAGTGTAAAATTCCTTTTTTTTTCCCCATTTGTCCTCAGTGTGGATGGATGTTTTATTCTCTCTGCATACTTGAAGGAATAATATTTCCACATATTTAGGAATTTAGGTGCTAAGTGTCTTTGTTGAGAAGGGTCTTGATTAATTTTCCCCCTAAATGATGATAATTCATTCTATTACAACTTTAAGAGTATATTATAATAAATACTTTAATAGCAATAGCCATCTCTAGGAATATGTTTCAGTCATATTTAAATACAAAAAATTAAATGTTTTTCTAAAATATCCTATAGAATCCCTGTCTGCCAAAAATAGCCACAGATAGGAAGGGACATTTACCCAAGAAAATTGGAGTTGCAGTTCTCTGAGGAACTCTTCTATCCAAATTTCAATGCTATTTGGAGATAGTAAAGGAGTTGCTCCTGAATTAATGCCCCTTGAAAGAAGTACTAAAGAAGGAAGAAAACTTGTAAATGCTGGGTTTGAGTACAAATCTGCTCCTTTATAAATAAATCCTTCTGTCTCCTGTGTCATGGACATACCACTGGAAGATGAGCCAGGGTGCTTGCTTCTACTTTAAAAAGAATAAAAATAGCCTTTGGAAAATAAAGGTGGAATTTAAATCAAATAAATAAATAAAAATGTACTGTCCAGTTCAACATCTCTGCTAGTACTTCTTTAGAGGACTGGCATAACAAATGGTCCTGTACACAACTGAGAATGCATGCTTTGTATTTTTGCTAATGAATGACTCAGCTAGTAATAGAAATTTTGATAGACAGCAGTGAAAAAGAGTCCTAGTCAACTGCAGATTGTATTTGTATCCACCACAATGCAGTTTTCGTGATGCATTGCAACCCCAGGCACAGTAGATCATCTGAAAAACATGAATATGATTACAACTCAGTCAAAAAATGGCTCTACAGACCACCCTTCAAATAGAAATATATATTATAAAAAATCCATTTCTTTGCATTAGTTGAGCTTCTAGATTTTATCAATAGTTGGGTCACAGCCACTGAGACAAATTTGCAGCTGATATAAATCAGCCTGTTTGCATCAGTCATAGTGAATTAAGAGGAGTAAAGTCTCCAGTCTGGGTGGTCACCAAATTTTAATTCCAAAGGGAAGAGAACCACATGTAACAGAGAATAACAAGGGAGACTGAGCACAGAAGCCAAGGGTTTTGGACCAGGTAATCTTTAAAGGTCCTTTCCATCTCCAACCATTCTGTGGTTGAATCCTAATTAGGAAATATGCTCCTTAAAACCTATTAACACTACACTTTAACAGTCTACAATTTGTGTGTCTACTTAAACTAAGCACTTTGATATCCTTCACTATCAGAAGGTAGAAGTTCAACAAATGCCCTTGCCAGCAGAGCAGCTGCTGTCCAGAGCCTATAGGCAGCCTCATGCACTTGTTTAGGTCAGATGTGTAACTTTAAATAAGCTGCTTTGTGTCTGATTTTTTGCAAGGAATGGACTTGGCTGCCTTTTGTTACCCCTTACAGATTGTCCATTACAAGCAATTACAAAGCTGTATTTGCTGAATGCAGGATAAACAATTTATTGCACGCTGACAAAATCTGGCTCATGGGCAGAAATTTCAGAAAGCATTGATGTTGGTGTATGATTTGGAAATGGAAACAAAGCAACATGGTTTTCAAATCTGAAATACTTCAAAAAGAAAACAAGCATTTAAAGCTTCTCTAGAAGGGTGCAGCAGGGAGAGTAAAACAAAAACATCTTCCTACAGTAACAAATGTGGTGACAACAATGCTCACACCCAGACCTGAGCTGCAGCTACTGATCCCAGTTCTATCCCTTAAAGCAATTAAAGATTTTGGGCATGAGACTGTAAAACAAATTTATCCAAGACATAATTGAATAGGCAATTGGGTCACAGAGTAAGCTCTTGCACAGCCAAAATTCTGCCCTCAAAAAGGAGCAAGTCTCCTATGCAATCTTCTGCAAACTCATTCTCATCTCTGTAAACATCTCCTCTATCCAAAACTTTTCTCTACATGAATAATGATCACTGTTTGTTTTGGTAGGCAGGTTCATTCCAATGATTTGCTGTCTATCAGAGATGCACCAGGTCACAGTTGCTGCTTCTATTCTTTCATTAATGCAGGAGAACTGCAACTTAACTATAAAGAAAGGACAACACCAGTGACACATTTTCTATCCTGATATTAATACACCTGTACATCTGTGTGTGAGAGAAAAACTCTCCTGAATACCAGTAAACAAAATGCAATTTATCTGTATATTCTGCACAGAGCAAGTGAGAAGCAATAAATGAGTCTGGCCACAGGGACAAGCCCTGTCAGACCCAAAAGAATGTTCACAAAAATGTTATCAAGTTCCTCCTCACAGACTTCTTGAATAGACAGAGTGAATGTTGGAAGCACAGACTCATGAAATCCTGTATTCACAGAAAACCTCAATTTGATAATTATGGCCCATGTCCTCAAAAGCTTCACTTATCCATGTGAATTCCCCCTTGCTTATGTAAAGTTGAATTATGATCCAATGACAACTTTCCTAGGTATTTCCTACACTACAAGCTGATGGTTTTTTAGATCCCACATGAATCAAGAAGCCATAAAAATTAATCCTGCAGTGAGAGACTGGCAAATGTACCCATTTCTTTTAAATCTGCTCACATGGTAAGATGTATTTTTGCAAAGGTGCCTCACAGGACAGGATTAATCCAGCCCTTCTCTGGCAAACTTCATTATACTCTAACATGGCAAACACCTCATCAAAACTCCAAGACAACACTGATCTGCTGCAGTTTTGGCTCAGTTCTCACGCTGATAAGGGATTAGAAAGCTTCTTACATCTAAAAATATCTCAAACATTTTTCCCAGATAGAAAAAAGAAAAAATTCAACACACTATTGACTATTCAAAGAGACAGTCAATAAATAGTATGATCTCCAAGAAGCAAGTGTTCAATGTATTCCCGTGTGGAGTACCACAGACATTTATATTTTGTTAATAACCTAATGGAAGACAGGATATAAAAGGCTCATAAGTCTATTTTAGATCTTCAAAGTAAAGTTTTATTGCCAATTTTGTCCACTGATCTTCTCTTTTTTTCTCCCACAAGTCAAAGATACAAAACCAAACAAAAACCAAAACAAACCAACCAACCAACCAACACAAACAAAAAACCAACCTGCTTCCTGTGAAGGGAGAGGGGAACAAATTATACTTATCTTGTCTGGTTTAAATTCTCTTCTTTCAGTAGTCATGTCTCACATGGTGCTCACAATCAACACGATGCTCACAATTTAGTAGAACTCATCATCTGAGACACATGAATTTCAAGATTTTCAACCACTAGGATGTAGAGTACCAGAGGCTTTGTAATCTAAATTTACCCTGTTCTGTGTGTTCATTGTAAATTATCAAAACTCTGTTATAAACACAGAACAAGACTTTTGTGAAGATGAGCCCATAGGGACAAATATTTGCCCTCTAAGCTGAAGCTCCCCTGAAACAGCTGGAACCTCTGGGGGGCCTTTGCAGAATTCAGGCAGATAGCATTCAGCAGCAAAGCTCTGCCTCAGACAAAGTTGACTTTGTTAGCTGGCATATTGCAGCCATCATTTGGGATTCTCTTCCTAATTACTCATAAGAGCTTTTAAAGTCTTGACGATAACACCAGGGCCCCTGTATAAATCCTCACATTTTAAAGGCAGCTAACTTGAAGAGACAGTTGCTCCTTCAATAATTAAATGATGTTTCACTCCTTGCTGCAAACACTGAAATTGAGTATAATAGTCTAACAAAGTAAAGGGCATCATCTGGATTTTTTTCATCTATGTGCATTTGTATATACAAACACAGGCATCTTCATTAGTCTTGCAAGTATTACTTTTGAAAACCTGAGCTGTAAACAGTACAGAGTAACTGACTTCAGTCACTTCTCCCCTAGTGAAATTTTTAGGTTTCATGGGTTATATAAAATCACTGTATATGATGAATTTCAACCACACCTGCTGGACACGGCGAGAAGACAGTGAAAAGATAAGCAACTGTAGTTATGCAAATCTTCCCTGGTTTATCTTTTCCTGAGGTTAACAACAATGCAACTACACCAAGTTTTATACTATAAAGTATAAAAGGGGAAATGCCTGTGGTAAGCAATCATGATAAAAGGAGAGAAAAAAAAAAAAAAGAAGCTTTATAACCTTATGTGCATAGAAGTATTTTAAAGACATTTGATCTCTCTTGCAAAAAGAGCCTGTGCAATCATAATCTTAAGTCTTCAAACTTTGTTGTAAGCAACTGCAATATCTGACTTCTCCACAGTTTTCTCCCACTCAAAGCAGATTTTTAAAAGCTTATTTGCAATCTTTGTTATTTCTACTAGCACCTATTAGGCCTGTTGATAGTCATAAGAGATGTAGGGTAAAAATCCAGCTCAACTGAGCCATTGTTGAAGAAGAAAAGAAAACCTACTGATTTCCATGAAGCAAGGTTCCAATCGTGGTCAAAGGAATACACTTCTTGGCAGGGTCTATGCCTCTCCCATTGCCGAGCCTCACTGCTAACTTCACTTTCATAATGGGAAGGGATCTTGCTCTTTTCATTAATGGCAAGAATTCCCTGGAAAAACCACTGATTCCTGATTTCTCCCACACTAATCCACTAGGTTTTCAAGGCCAACCAGTTTCACAGGACATGCAACCCACTTTCCAGATGACTCGGTTGCACACACCATCCCACTTGCTTAGAGCTTCGTGGAACACTTAACACAAAGCCTGTGCGCTAAGGACTCAATAGTCTGGCCTTGGACTAAGATAGGCGAGTCCTCATGAAAATGGCACAGAACCTCTGCATCTTGATTCTCACTTCTGCTGTGAGAGATGACTTGGTTATGGGATTTTGTTTGCTTGCTTGATGGCTTTTCCCCCCCCTTGAGAAGTTTCTTTCAGGGATCTCAGATCTTTGAGAAAATTCAGGCATAACACCCACTAACTAACATTCTAGAGAGACAGGCTTCAGCTAGCAACAACACAAAAAAACTCTCCATATTAACAGGTTATAGACTCACTCCAGAATCCTTTGTGAGGGCCCGATCAGACCACAGACAGCGAGATGACAGTGGTGCTGGGACCAGTAAACTCCATGGCCAGAGTGCTACTTTTTCTTCTTTCCTGAGGTGGATGGGGTGCCCCCTAACTCAGGGGAGCCCAAGGGAAGAAGAGATCCAGCAGGACTTGGCATCTCAAGAGAGAGAGGAGCCAAGAGGGTGACGTGGCTGAGGGTGACATGGCTGAGGGCGACGACGGGGAAATGGCGGGAGATGTAAAGGCGGCCAAATGGGAAGCGCCGCTCCCAGTGCGGGCAGCGAGACAGGAGGGGGCATCAAAATGGCCTCCCCTTGGCCAAGAAGGCCCATGCTCCTGTCACCAGTCAATATGGATGTGGGGATTCAGAGTTTCCACAGATCACAGGCTGCAGAGAATGCCTCAGCCTCTTGCTGATCACAGAATCATAGGGGTTGGAAGGGACTGCACTTTGGTTACAACATCCCCCAGCAGCCCTACAGGCTGGGGGAGGTAGTGGCTGGAAAACTGCCTGACAGAAAAGGACCTGTGGGTGTTGGTGGATGGCCAGCTGAACTGGAGCTACCTCAAAGTAGGTTGTAGAGAGGTGGGTGCTGGCCTCTTCTCCTAAGTAACTAATGACAGAACCAAGGGAACTGGCCTGAAATTGCAGCAGGAGGTTTAGATTGAATGCTCTAGTGGCAGGCATGGAAGGGGTTATTTGTGTTTTTTTGAATGATCAGGTATTCAGGTTTTTTGTTCTTGTAGGTATGGTTGGACTTGGTGATCTAGGATGTCCTTTCCAACCATGATTATTCTGAGATTCAGTGATTGTTTAAAAACAGCCTTCACAGAAAAAAACTGATGCATCCACCAAGTGGACCTACAAGGATTTAGAAAGGCATTAGGAAATTGTATGATCTTCACTGGCAGACAATTTTTTGCATCACAGAACAGAGGAAAAAGCCACACCCCAAATGTTACATACTAGTTTTCCCTCAGTCCATTCACGCAGAGAGCAACAAACCAGAAACTGCCAAATGCTCGCAGTTTCCAGCCTCAAACACACTCAGTAAACCTCATCTCGAGCAAAAGCACTTACAGCATCTTGAAGCTGCTGCCACCAGCAGAGGAAAAATAAAATAATATCAAGAAGAATGCATCGGGCAACACTCCCAGTACTCACCAGCAAGACCTGACTTTAAGCAGCATCTCCTCCCTCCTGCCCTCCCTATTCCCTTAGTACAAGGACTTACAGGGAGAGGGGGGCTTTTAATAGTTTCCTCATCACCAATATAGCATCAGAAGCTGAACACTGCTTGTTTAAATCAGCAGTACTGTCATGGTTTTGAAACTGCCTGCCCTGAATTGCAGCGGTGGTGGATCTAGCGACACACTCTACGTTTTCAACTCTCCCTATGATCCAGCCAAGAAAGAAAACTTCATTTTCTCAGCACACCTGAGAACAGGCACATAAGCAAGCAATCTGCTTAAATTAAAGCTGCACACTGCGTGCAATATTGTTTACTGATTCTCAGATTAACAAAGTTACACTAAATTGAAGCTCTACAGATAGGAAAGCACATTAAAGGGAGCTCTTTTATTCCACTGGTATTCTCCAAGGTACTTTTGAGACAATAAATCAGGCTTGGATTTACATAGAACATTTAGCAGACTTATGCATGATGCACTGAAACAGAAGTAAGATATAATTAAGCAGTGACATGACAGCTAACAAATGTGGTTCCGGGCCGTTACTGCATGCCTCATGTGGCATTATGAGGCACCAAAGCCAAAAGCTCAGGGTACATTAACTACCAGAAAGGGACCATAATTCTCTCCAACTATGCAACCTGCCACATTTCCTTGCTATTTCAAAATGCAATTTGTAAATTTAAATGAAAGAAATGGGGAGGGGGAGGGGGAGACAATCAAACCTGTGCATTGTGAATATGAGCACAAAAAAAAAAAAAGGAGTAACTTAATGGAAAGTTTCTCAAATTCTGCAGCTATATGGTAAACACCAAGGACAAATAAGATTTGAGATCCAGTGTTAGCTTTTCTTTCCCTCAAAAGGCCGAGTATAAATGCTAGATTGTAAGTGGCAGAGTGCAGTAGTGTAACCTGGATGGAGTACTGAAAATTTAATTAAATAATAATTAAAACATCAGCAGTACAGCACTCAGCAGGTTATTCAGAATTTTTTTGACTAAGTTCTCATGTGCCAAGGCAGATTAATGCTTCTTCAACCTGAATCACAGCTGTGCTGGGAAAAAGGCATAGTGATGCTGTGGCTCTGGAAAATTTCACTCCTTGGCAGTGTATGACTGCAGCACTAGTCACTTAAATTCAACATCACCAGCTACTTAAATTCAACAGCAACTGTTAATGATTTAGCACCTACTGGCAACTTGTCCCCCCTAGCCAGTAAGAAGGGCTGGAAAGGTCCACAGACCAAATCATGCTGATTAGCAGTGATTAGCCTGTTTGATCCAGGATTTCTACACAGCACAGACTGTGCTGGAAATCAGTCTCCATATCTGGGATGGAGATCTGAGCTGCTGGGGAGGATGTCCCTGCTTTGCTGGTTGTCAGAAGCAGGCAGCATGCCACCAAGGGTGTGAGCATGCACAGAAGCCTTTCATCTCCAGCACCAGAGCTGGCTCCTCAGCCAGACACAAGCAGGAACACCTCCACATGCCCAAGAGGGGAGCTAAACAGGGCAGCACAAGTCAGAAAAGCAAGTCCTACTAAGGGCCTTAGCAGAGCCTGCTCTCAAAAGACTACAGTGTAAAGCCATGGGGAAAAAAAAAAGTCCTTACATCATAAATCAGCCTGTCACCCCCAATATACTGAGGGCAGCATTCACACCTCTCAGTTACATGCAATTCCACTGGCCAGGCAAATTAACCTCTTCATCTATCTAGATATGGTCTGGAGGCAATGGAGACAGGGCAGCACTTGCTGAGCTATCCTCTAGTGTTTCAGGCAAACTTCACCTTTTCAGGGCAGCACATGAGTGGTGAAGGAACTTTGACTAAGAAATTGAGTGCATCTCAGATGAAAATCTAGATGTCTGGTGAGGGACAAGGTTGAAATTTTCCTTACTGGCTTCCAAAACCAAACCAAAATAATAATGAGAAGAAAACCCAACCCAACCAAACCAAAAAGTAGTTTTATAACACAGACTTCAACGACTGACATCAAAAGACCCCCATCAGGAAGATGCAACTCATTTCATACTGCACCATATTTATGTGAAGATATTTTTTTGATGCATTTTTCTAGAATTATCTCTGAAAAGTCAAATCCAGACATACAAAATTAAAGTGTTTATAATTCATTAAGTGTTAAGAGACACTTTAAGGTTATTTATATAAATATACTTTTAATTTTAATGTACAGAAACCTGTAGAGTTCAGATATTTTGTTCTATAATTCCCAGCTAAACTGAGAAATCAGCCATTTGCACAACTGTGTTCCACAGCAACCCAAGAGGACAGCAAGAAAGCTGAGTTGTGATTAAAAGCATTTGAACAGCTCTAGTTCTTGGCTTCATTCAAGCTCCACATCCCAGGGTACAGGATGGATAGACAGGAGGCCAGTGGAGACCTCCTGGCAGGGTTCTATCGAAAGCCCTTCTCTCTCTAGAGTTGAGAAGTTACATCCCTGCTCAAATTCAATGAACTCCAACATCCAGCTCTGGACATATCAGTCCCAGCCCATAAGCCAAGATGACATTGATCAAATAAAGCATAAAAATCTCCTAAGTTCATGAGCAGCTTTGTTATAAAATCCTCTTCTGCTGCTCTCCTCTTTTGTCATTGAAGTAATTTGGCTACATTAGTGCTGTAATTAACAAAGTCAGGCTCCCCTGTGCAAATCTTCTGGGTAAGCACTTTCTGTCTTACACAGAAGTCATCACAAGTGTCCCTGAATACTGGCTACAGAACAAGATGGAGAAAATGTGAATTAAGTGTTATTGCACCTCATTCAAGTGCCTTGAAATGAATTTCAGATGGTGTTTTATGAGCTACACCAGAAGACAGCATCAGAGAACCCCATCCCCGCCCCCCCAAAAAGAAGTTGGGGGAGTTTAGACCTCTGCAGTCTCAAGGACTGTGCCCAAATGAAGAGCAGCTAAAATAAGACTGGATTTTCATGATAATATCAAACAGTCAAATCAGCTATCTCTCAATAATGAAGTTACAGAAAGATCTGAAGCACACGGTGCAGCTACATCAGGCACTAAACAGAAAAGTAGGATGAGGAGATGGAACATGCAAAGTCTGTGAGAATGTCAATTAGAAGAGTAAGTCAATGGGTGGCTACAAAGGATGATTTTGAAGCATTAAATCCATTTAACAGTTTCTCTAGCCCTAACCCACCTCTCTTGCTTCCACAATAGCTGTCCTGGGATGTAGAGGAGTCTAAATCTGAGGAATGAAGATTCTCTGGGGTGTAACTCCAGAGCTGAGTTCACCCCCAAGCTCTACTCTCTCCAGAGAAACATTCACTACTCTCCAGTACAGCTTCATTCACCAATTGGTTCCATTAAAAAAAGCAGCAACCCAAAACCAAACGAAGAAATCCCATTCAGAAAAACTCAGCAAACAAAACAAATAGCAGCTTTGTTCCTGGTTTTACACAGGTTTGGGGAGCTAGTGTCAACTAGGAGGGAGAAGATTGAAGGAACTAATGGGAAGAACAAAAAGTGAAACATCTTTTATTCACTAAATTCCATTGAATACGAGAGAAACCCAACCCCTCTGTAACAGGGCTTGTTCCAGAAAAAAAAGCAGCAGAATAATCACCCAGGGTCCATCATCTTAGGAAAGAGGCTGCTAAAAGGCAGTAGGGTGCTTTTCATCTCAAATAAAATATATACATAGTGAGGGGGCTAGTATATGTCCATATATTACACACTGAGGTTCCCAGGGAAGCAGGCCGAGTACACAGCAAAGCAATACAACACTGCCAGCTTGGCAAAGAATATCACACTGTAAAAAACACAGGAAAATTAATGTTTTTTCTAGGATTAGCTTTTAGTATATATGCAAATACACCTTCAATCAAGCCAGGTGCCTACAGCACTTAGTGAGGATTCTGGTTTTTTTTTTTCCCCTCCTCTACAATGCCACTACTTCCAGCATAGCAACACTCCTGCTCATCTGCAGCTGAATTTCCCTTGTCTCTCCCCTCCTCCCCTGTATCTCATGATCTCACAACATTAACATCACTTGTCCAGCAATCACAGCTGGCAATGGACCTTCTGGTAAACACTGCCTAGAAAGAGAAGGACAGAAAGGGCTAAGGAGCATGTCTGCATAAATACATGATTGCTCTCCAGGGACCAAGAGTTTTCACTCATGCTCTGTTTTGGCTGCAGTTAAGAAAAATAAAGCAATCTGCTGGATTGTCTTAATAAAAAAAGGAAAATAAATTAAAAAGCACAAGCCAGTTTAACTAAGCCCATCATTTATATCACTAGGTAGAGAAGATGTGATCAGCCAACTAGAAATAATCCAGCTGGTTGGAACTAAGTGACAAAATGCTCATCCCATTTCTTTCTCTACCTGCTACATAATGATAGGGGGAAAAAAAAGAAGAAGAAAATTAAACAGCACTTCTGGCTCTGAAAAGTTTTCCTGAACTCCTACTATCCTACTGAAGATACAATGGCTCATTTTGCCCTGGAACTGAAGCAAAGATAATCCTTTCCAACAGGGTGGGAGTACAAGACAGAGAATTGTAAGAATAAACTAGACTGAGAATGTAAAACTCTTTCACCTCTCACGCATCTCCTACTTCACTCTATCTCCCAAAGCTGTCAGCAGCCTGGCTGAACTCACCACCACACACAGCTTGTCACTTCTCATTTGGCCACCAAGGCTGCTGGTCAGTCCCTTACATCCACTTGGTCTCTAATGCTTACCTCATCATCCCAAGAGCTCCTCAACGAGAAATCTGTGGGGTCCAAAACCCTCCACAAAACACAGCAGAGGCAAAATGCTGCCAGCACAAAGGCTTTTGAGCCTGTTGTTTATCTCCCAGGCTGCTCTCTGCCCTCCCATAGTGCTTTGGAAGCACCTACTGTGTTTCCTACAGGTGGAAACACTTTCCCCAGGGAAAAAAAAATGCAATTGCTGACTTCTTACCCTAGTGCCCATGGAGAGCAGCCAATCTTGCCCCTCTGGTGATCAATTAGCACCTCCAGTCAGAGAGAGGTAAAACCCTTTCCCAGCTGAATGGTGCCTCTGCTCAGGGCTCTAATGCAGCTCCCTGCTCATAAAGGGTCAGATGCATAACCCATTGCATCTCTAGTGCTGCTCATCCTGACTCTCTCAATCCCACCAGCACAGCTACACTAGAAAACAGCCTTACTTGAGGGAGAGCAGGAAATGACATTTTCCACATTTTTCACTTTTGTCTCCTTTTTTTGATGAAAAAGGAAAATACGACGATGTTTTGCAACATCATGCTGTTTTCAACACATTCTTATATCCAAAAAGTAATCTCTGTGCAATTGAAACACTTAATTTTATGTTGTTGAAATGAAACATCCTGAAAAAGTAATTTTCACGTGTTTATCCACAATTAGCGTCTTTCATTTATATTTTTTTTCACTTAAAAATGCTTAAAATAGACATTTTATTGAACACTAACACCAACTCTTTTTCCTATGAGATTTTAGAATTGCCACAAGTAAAAAGAATGAACAAATAAACCACACCAATATTTTCAGCTGCAACTTCACTGAAATCAGTAATGCTTGTCATAAAACAATTTGGCACCAGTATGTTTAATATATATTATGGAACTGAAGTGATTCAAAGTATTCTTATGCACAAACATAAACAAATACATAGTGTTATTATCTGTCTTAAATACATAGTGTTACTCTCTGTCTTAAAAAGACTGTTCTAGAGGGTAAAACTTCAGAGAAACAGCTTCTGGATCTTTGACCTCTGCCATTCAAATACCACATGTTTTTAACCTTCCTTCACCACTTACCAAGAGTCCTTATACCCAGCCTCAAACTAGGTTAAATAAACACTGCATGACATCTGTAAAGCTCCACAACAACAAAAAAACCCAAACCCAAGCCAAATAAACAAACAAAGAAACCCACAAAAATGAAATAAAATTAAAAAGTTTTATTAACTTGTATTTGTTGATACATTTCTTGCCAAAGTATTTTGGAAACAGGGGACATCTGTGACTTTTTATAGTTGAGAGGAATTGATTCACAGATGTAACAACTTGCAAAAGACTTTAATGAGCAAAGGGCATGTGCAATTTGGGATTGTTGTTCCCTTTATCATGAGGAAGCACTCCCTTTTTTTTTAGATCTTTGTTAGAAGTGTCAGCATACTCACTGAAACATTAGCAATATTTTTTAGCAGTATTTTTTTTTTTTTAATCTAGATTAGCACTTAGTCTAACCCCAAAACCAAACCAAGTAAAATACAACAAAATACCAAAAATGCCACAGAAACCTGTCTAGGTTCTTACAGGTTTTCAGAGTGTGTAGTTCCCAGCATCCCCTTGTCCACATAGTTACCTACACTGTAAATAAGACTCAGATCTCTCTGTTGTTCTTACAGCAAGGAACTAAGAGGGAGATGCAGCACAAAGATATCCAAGCCCACACTTCATCAACCAGAGACAC
This sequence comes from Ceyx melanurus, assembly GCA_024611195.1. Classification (NCBI taxonomy): domain Eukaryota; kingdom Metazoa; phylum Chordata; class Aves; order Coraciiformes; family Alcedinidae; genus Ceyx; species Ceyx melanurus. The sequence goes on from JANHGL010025656.1 coordinate 120,984, forward strand.
AGAGTACTCTAAGAAACACTGACTCTTCCTTTCTCAGAGTGATAAGGTAAAGCAAAGTAAAAACTCAGCAATTTCTAGCTTTGGAAATTATTTTGCAAAACTTTAAACCATTTCAGTTGTGTTCCAAAGCCAAGAAAGATTTGTGTCCTCCTGCATATGCATTTCTGCAGGTTCACTTGTTTAGGTGTCTCTGTATAAGTGAGGACCAGAGCATTCTTCACAGCAAGCTGCTGGAACTGCCTTGGGTTCTTGGGACTGAACACTGGCAAAAAGCCTAAAATGATATTTGTCCGTGGATGAAATCTATTAAGGGTGAAAGAATTACAGGTGAAGCAAGGATCAGTGGTGCAATGTGAGCTTCTTCCAGATGAATATATATGGATGCTGCATGACAGAGCTGAAAAACTCCCACACTGCAGAAAACAAGAAGAATTGTAGGAATGAAACAGTTTAAGGAAGATGTTTACTCAAGGGCATCACGGGGTTGGTGAAATGATCAAAATAAATAGGTGAAGTCAGAGACTTCTCATGTTTTTCTCCAGGTTATTCTCATGTCCTACTGGAAAACCCCTCCACTCTCAAAGCATTTTTTTTAATGACAAAACAACTCTACAGCACTGGAAAAAGTGAGAAGGAATTTTTTTTTTTCTAAAATTCTTGTTCAATACTGTGATAGTGACATGTTCTCCCAGAGGATGATATCTCTATATAAAGAGAGAAAAACAGTTTTCCTTCAAATTACCCTAGTATAACATTAATAAACATTTGGACGCATCAAAGAAACACAAGTATAAGAGAAAACAATGCAGTGAAGCCAATTCTCCATTCAATTTCTGCTATCCTTTTTAAGAGCTGAGGAAAAAAAGTCATTCTCAGGACTGTAGATCATTTCTGTCAGTGGCTCAAGCTGTTTACATGTATATTTTACAATGGACACACTTCCCCATCCTTTCTGGCACAATGAGCTGTGCACTTGCAGCTCAGAGTGAAAGTCTTCCTCATTCTAGCCAATTAGAACTCTGATGGTGATAAAGAACCAATTGAAATCAAACCTGAAGAAGCTGGTGACACCAATGTAAACTAATCCCAAAGAGTGATGTTTCATTTACACTCAATGAAGATTTCATTGACACTTGTGAGATATTCCCAAGGCCATCTGCAGACAAATTGTCCCTTCTTCCAACCTAAACTTACAGCCCTTCCTATCCATGGTTGGTTGGTTATAGCAAGGTTGATGAATTCTTCCATAAGACTGGGAACATATTAGTTCCATGGATTCAAAAAAAAGTGAGATATCAAATGGTCTTGAAAACCATTAAAGGAAATATTGTGATTTCTTCTGCAGCAGACTAGAGGATCTGTTGAATTCAGCATGTTATCAGACCTTAGTATCAGAAAACACCTATTTCTTTTGAGTATTTCCCAATGGAAATGGAAATCAGACAGGCTAGCTCACCCTGTCTGGGATAGAAGAGGTTAAGCCAGAAACTCTCATTTCTTGCTGATTCATGGCATGCCTTGGATAACTTCCTGCTAGCATCATTTCCCAAATACAGAGAAACCATTTTTCTTTGCAAAATTATATAGATTTCTGGAATGATTAAAATGCCCCTTGCATAATGACATTAGTGCCAGCTACCTGATCACTCCACCAACATGTTGAGAAGTGTTAACAGTAAAACAACTAAATAAATCAAGATGACATGTTGCCTTGCTTCTGTACTGATTTCAGAGTGATGCTGTCACACATCATTGAATAAAGAAAAATCCAAACAAAAAACAATACACTCTTACATCAGTCAATATTGTGACACAAACTGGAACAAGTAATAGAATTGAAAGCTAGCATCAATCATGAGGACTTTCATTCTGGCCACTGTAAAAACAAAAGGGAAAAAAAAGCAACCAAATAATTTCTCTTCAAATCCATTTGTTGTCATTTATTCCCTGGCTTTTTAAATTTTTTTTAATCCCACTCATTATTTATAGAGATATTATATTTATTCCTAACACATTATTTATTGCTTGGCTACTTGCTTCCTTAAAATAATAAAAATTAATCTTAATAATATGAACATAATATAGTATAATTTAATTAAATATATATATAGTATGTCTATA
>JANHGL010025657.1:0-33254 GCA_024611195.1 Ceyx melanurus
AAGATAATAAAATAATAAATGTTTAATTTATTAATTTATTACAGTAATAAAAAAGTTCATGCTGAACCAGCTACTGCAACAACAAAACTATCTGCAGATGCTTAAAAGTAGAGCCTGTGTTATACTTTGATTAATGGCCAAACTAAATCTTTGCTGTTCTCCTATGATAAGTCAAATGTTGTTTCTCTAACCCACAAGGGAAATGATAGATTATAAATCATCCCCTATAAACTCAACACCACTTCAAGTAAAGCTGTGGGGGGTTTTGGCCAAGAATAACCTATTTGCTTTTATAGAAGAAATGAAGCACTCGTAACTGAGAATTTCTGCTGTGTTCATATGATTTATATGAGGTTTCTGTGATTACTTCTTTAAAACATCCGGAAAACAAAATTACTGTAAATAGGAGGAAAGTTAAAGTGTGCTAAGCAGCTGATGTCTGAACACAAAATTATTAGCAGATCAGATGAGAATGATTCACTTCTGTTTAAACAGCCCTTTGCTCTCAATGCCCCCCTGAGAACTCTTATCACATATTTGTCCAAAAAACCCCACAAAACCTAATGAAAAATCCCTAACATTCTCCACCTGTCTGGTGGCTGACAGTATCAGCAATGTATCTCTTTATCTCTCAGTTAATGTGCCTTGGTATTCTGAAGGGGGGAAAATTCCAGTAACAGATTCAGTTTACACAGACAGAAACTTGAGCAAATGCCAGCCTAGCAGGGGGGCCATTATTCTGCTCTATAAATAAGTTTAAAAAAGAAACAAACACACACACAAACCTGTGAATCAACATGTTTTGGTCTAATTGAGGGAAAAGCAAGATAGATGAATTTTGAAATGCAAATGATCACCTTCTGTTATTTAAGTATTGGTTTTGCCAACTTTGTGATCTTAAATATAAAGACTTGTTACCTTTTAAATGGAGTAATAGTTGTATCCCTTTCTTGATAGTCATGGTTTTTAAAATCAGGTTGGGAACTTTATTTTAAAAGCCCAATCATAGGATGCTTAATACCTGTGATAGAGCAAAATCGTTTACAGACACAGTCTAGTCAACACTGTCTTCAACTAAGACAGATTAAGTTGGGGATTTACTCATAGAGAGAAATCTTTTAGGGACTTTTTCCATCTCACTTGTGAAGTGTCATGTTGTAGGAGTGACTTGCTTGGCTCAACACCTTGTGTAAATGCAATGTGTGAGATGTTTTATTTATGCTCTCTGAGTTCTTGGAGGATGAGATTTCAGACTGGGCTGCCTTTGGAGTCTCTTTATTTTTTTCTTTATTTTTTTCTTGTCCAAACAATGAGTTTTCACCAGACTGTGTTTACTAAAAACTGGAGTTTTGATTATTGAGATTGTAAAGCCAAAAGGAGCTTAGCTTCATAGAATGTGTAAGTAGGAAACTGGCCATCAGTAATACATCATATTATTCTGATGCTTTCATAAGCTGTGTGCTATAATGAAGCCTTATTTAAACAAACTAGCCTTGACAGAAGCCCACACATAAATGTATGCTGTATTTGGTTTTATCTAACTTTCTACTAATTGTGCACAATGCAAAACCTAAGCAAAAAGAAGGCTTTGCAGCTAAAGGATTTTTGTTCCAAAAAATACCAAAACGTTTCAATCCACAACCTGATTTTTGTACTCGCAAATGAAGATGTCACTTGTGCTCTTAGACAATTGAAAATACAGATGCAAACTGCAGCTGATAACCTAAAACATATGGCATGAAAAGAAAAATTGCTAGGTTGCTATTATTAGCCTGGATGCTATAATTTTTATTTACTGAATAAGGAAAAAAATGGTTTGCCTCTGTTTACCAAATAGATATTTGATGCTGGAAAACCTGCATATTATTTGTGTATGGGTTTTTTTCAGTAGTAGTTTTCAGGCACTCATTAAATCTGCTATTCTGTATTATAGTAATTTAATTTAAGTAGATTGTTTAAGAAGTAGAATGACTGTGGTAGATTAAAGTGCCATTGACCCTGAGGAGTGTCGAGGGGTAGGCTGGTCTCATGGTTATAGTGTAAGACTGGACTAGATTTTTTCTCTGACTGTTCTAGCTTTTTATGTGACATTAATGTCTCAGGATAAGCCTAAAAAGAAAAGAAAAAAAAACAGGGCAGGTGAATGAGCTTTGAGCAGCAAAGGCAGAAGGATGGAGTATTTTGATTTGGAAAGCCCTGTCAATATGGAACAGGTCTACACTGTCCCACAGAAAACAGTGACAACTGACTGCTCCCCAAACAGCAGGATTTCCCACACCTGGAGTACATCATTGATAGCACAGGGTTGGGGAGAAAATTGGGTATTTTATGAAACTAGTCTGATGTGGTTTGGCACTCAGGCTGGTTATAAGTACACTAGATGTTGCAGGTTGACTTAAAAGTTGTTGTGGGGTTTTTTTGTAGACTGTATCTAGAATAAGCAGACAGATGTACCAAGACTATTGATTTGTAAAAATCTAGTGTTATATTCTGGCTGACATAAATGCCAGTTAACTCTGCAAGAAAATGTAATTTACTTGTGTGGTATGGCTGGTTTGGTTTATTTTGTTTGTTTTTGTGGTGGGGATGTTTTTGAATTGTGGTTTTGTTAGTTTTTTTAATTATGTTACAGTTGGGGCTAAAACTTGAAGATACTATGAAAGATGCCTTTTGGAAATAAATGGAGCTAACTGCAAGGTTAATTAATGTTTGCTTTGTTTTGATAACAGAGCAGTAAAAATTTTGTCCCTTTTGTCACCTGATTATTTTAGAGGAAGCTTTCATTGCATCTCAGGCTGCTAAAAGGAAGAAAGAGAACACTGTTCCCTCTCTTGTTTTTTTTGTTGTTGTTGGTTTTTTTTTACTTTTAGTGACATGAGGAAGTTTCTTCCAAAGAGGAACATAGGTGACTGTGGTTTTGGATACCCTTAAGATGAAACTTCCTATTATCATACTCCATTTGATCTTAGCAGCTGTTCATTGAGTTTGCCTCACTACTTTATTGTTTAAAGACCATGATAAACTTTTTATACTTAACTATAGATGGTTCAATACTAGGTTTTATAAATTGCTAAAGCATTTTAGGGAAAGCATTATGGCCAGATTGCTTGTGTGATGTGTCATTTAGTGACTGTATCTTACAATATCCTGGCTGACTGAGTCTGCCTAGAGTAAATTAGCTTGTACTCATTTTATTTGGTTCTCTGCAAATGCTTCCTTACCTATATAGATATTAAAGTATGATAAAATGGGAAGCTTTTAAAATGAAATGAGTGTAAGGTAAATAGGATTTCTGAAGCGACTCTAATGATTTTTGGTGCAATACTGTTTATCTTAATGACCACAAAAGGGGAAAAGATTGAATCTGATGTTTTTAAGGTGTTGGACAAGTAAGTCCATTTCCTTCTGAACGGGTTTAGACACCTGATGATAGTTCAGGTGGGTCTTCTTATTTTCTTGAAGGTGTGCTGTTTCTGCCCGAAACATGGGGTAAGGGAAGGAACCTCCTCAGGTTTTGAAATTCTTATCAATTATTATTATATAAAATTATCCAGCAGGAGTCAAATGGTCCTCATCTCAATTGCAGGAAAACCACTTCAATGCAAAGCCCTTTCTGACTGTGAGGCCTAGAGCCTCATTTCTTGTGAGCTGACTTCAGATTCAGTTTGTTGGGGTGTTTTGGTTTTTTTTTGCTGTTACAGTTTATCTTTACAAACTTTTGACTGTTGTTGGTGATTAACAAATCATCTGGCCTGAGTTGAACAGTGAATGTTCAAGTCCACTTATATGTTAACTAGTGGTTGTGTGTGTTGGTTGGAGACCTTACTGTCAGCCCTAGAGGAAACTCCACGTGGCAGAAAATGTTTGAGGTGTAGTAGTAAAAACCTTTTAAGTCATGATGGGTGTATTTCAGGTCAAGATGCTCTGGAGAGAATAAGAAAATCAACCTTGGTTTTACAGCTCATAACTATCAAGGATGTGTGTTCAAGACAAGTTCCACTTCTTTACTTCAGAACTGGCACTTCTGTTTATAAATACAGCAAGTTGTCAGCTACTTAGCCCTTATCAGGAAGTAAGGCCTTACAGTGTATAATGCAAATATTGAGATAAGTATGGAAACCATAAAGAAATGGCCTTCCAATTGAGTCCAGCTGCTCTGGAAGGAGGGTGGTGTTGGGTAGTGAAGGTGTTTTTCCCTGTACCATCTGTCTCCATCTGAATCCAGTAACATTTTACACATCTCCTTCTCTTCACTTACCCCCATGGCTGCTGTTGGCAGGAGTTTAGCACTGATTGTAAGGCCATGCACTAGGAAGGGTGAAGTTGCAGTAGAGTTGGAAGAGCTACTGATAACTTTTTTTTCCACCCTGCTTTTCTATTTCTCCCCTTTAAAAGGACTTTGAAAATAATATGAATACTTTTTTTTCCCTGCACATTTTTTGTACTGCTAGTTCTAGAAACACCAACACCATGCACGTGTGTGTGCAGGCTTATTTTTGTACAAATGTGGACAAGGTCCTTGATTCCAAGGCTCACGAAGTGAAGAATTGGCACAGATTTCTTATTCACTTATGGGTCACTACCATTTATTGTCTAAATAACTTTGCTGATGAACTGAGATGAAAACATTTTCTTAGTGAAGGCAGATATTGTAGTTCAGATTTATTGCAATATTAAAGCTGAACAAAAAAAACATATGCCCTGTGTAGTATATTACGTTAGCTACTCTGAATCACTTGATAGCACTTAATAATCTATAGTTTCTATATTTTCCCATGATGTATAGTCAAGATAAAATGTAGTATTGTTGATGTGATAGCCTGAATTTATGATGATCAGCTTATTGCATCAGAAGTAATTGGACCTGTTTGAAGTAAGGGAATGTAAACAGCACATGTTTATTTTAAAATTCACAATGATTCTTTTTTTTAAATAATTTTTTTTTTAAGGAAACACTTTAATCTGAAATAGGCACCTAGGGAAAGCCACAGAAAAGCAGACACTGGCAAAGAGCAAAAAAGCTGAGCTAAAATTTAGGGTTTTATAAAAAAAAATACTCAAATGTTCCTAAGCTGAGTTTTCCCTTTTCTATTCTGTGTTGGTTCAGACAACTTTTCACACAGTTTCTGCCAGGTGCATAAAAATCCACCCAGAGCCCTTTAGCCCAGGGAGAAATCTGCTGTTCTCAGCTTATCCCACTTGTGTCATTTTAATCACAGTCAGAAGTGGATGGAAGAGTTTAGTGCTGCTGTCTTAAGAGATCTTCAATGACGTTTATTTTATCTTGGCATGTGCTAAAAGTGTTCTTACAGTTGGAAATAAGAGCTTGAATTTTGGAGTAGTGGACTCTATGGTTTGCTTTTTTGGTGCTTACTCTGTCTTCATTCGTGAAGCAAGTGAGGTTACAACAACTTCCTATAATGAACAGTGTGTGATTCTGTGAAAGAATGCAGTTTAACTTTGATGCTTCAAAGAACTGGATCAGAATCTAGGATTGCCAGCAGAAAGGAAATAATACCAGTCAGAAATTTTTTATTTTTTTTTTGGTAATATTTCTTTCCCTGTGCTCAAAATGAGGTGTGTTTTTCACCTTTATTTATTTTTTTTTTTGTAGTGGGCTGTAACTTAAGAGGCCCATCCCTATTGAATGTCCTTGGGGAAGAATGGTTCATCTCCTTTTGTGATGTTGTTACAAAATTTAAGATGTGTCAATATGGAGAAGCTAATGGTAGTATAGGAACTGAAAGTGTAGTGGCCAATCTTAATTAACTCTTGGCTTATAGTAACTGTCATTCTGGAATAAGTGTGGAATGTCATTTGCAGATAGAAATCTTCACTTGTATGAAAGAAAGCTCTCATAGTCTAGAAGTCCCCAGAATTAAAACCACATGGGAAAGAGAACTCTGTTCTGAAGAAGGCTCAAGGGTTTAGATTTTGCTTTCCACCTGTGTTACCTTGGTTTGGAATGTACATTATTGGAAAGCACAGCACTAGGAAGTCACAAATGGACTGAAAAGGCTTTTCCATTCAGTAGGCTTCACTAAGAGATGCTATGAAAACCTTTCACCACCTGGTTGATGTGGAAAGGCCCAGGTTTGGTTTTTAGTTTTTTAAAGGAGAATTGCTTATAAGGTCTGCATTTCTGAAGAACATAAAATCAAATTGCAAGACTCGAATTTGATTTTTACACAAAATCCTCTCAATTTACCATAATTTCAATTTAATCTTAATGCTTGTCTGTGATCTTAAAACATTTTTTAAAATATGTGTAATTATGCTGATAGAGTTTGTTGTGTGGCTGCCATTTTATCTTTGGGAAAGTTTCTTGATGCTGATAGAAGTATCACTCTGTAAGGAATGGAATCAATTATCGTGTGTGGCATTTTATAGTAATATATTGGGCATTTAAATGCCGTTAACTGCAGTAAACTTCTTAATGGGAGTGATGTCCTAGCTAAAAAAACAGTGTCTGAGCCATCCTTCTGTGTTGCTCTTGCAGCATCAGCCTTAGCCTAGTCCTATAGGGTGCTGAGCATCTTGCAGCTTGTGTGGCAGCTACCTGTGCATATCCCCATGCTCTGTGTGTGTGTGTGTGTGTGTGTGTGTGTGTGCGTGCACATCTCTGCATCTGGAGAGGTCTGAGGTGACAACCTTCCTTTCCCTGACCCTGCAGTGTGACTCCTTTGTAGTTCTCCTTGACCATGCTCATGCTAAGCTCCATAGAATCATCAGCAAGATTTTTCAATGTGCCACAGTGCTTTTCACAGCAATGACTCTGTGACTATATGCTAATTGTTGTCCTCTGCTGGGAAGCCGGTGTGGCTTTTGCCACCAAAGCTATTTTAGTGCAGCTTCTACATATTTTTTGACAGTCAAAATGAAGATTTCATCTTCATTGCAATCTGGTTTTCTGCCTGTTTTAGAGCAGACGGATTGGTGTGGTTTGTATTGAATTGTTGTAGTTTGAAGCCTGAGTCAATGAAAGCCACATTTTCTGCATACATCATGCTATTGAATACATGAATGTGTATGGCAAGGGATTCTGGAACTCCCATCTCACCCCTCTGCTGTCTTTTGTGCATGGACAGCAATAAGAGAGTGTTGGGTGTTGGCTGGATGTTGGGGAAAACAGCTTTTTACCTAGGTACAGTGCTGCTTTTATGGATGCTTTGTGACACTCTGGTCAGTCCAGCTCTTCTGATCAGGGTGAATTCTCCCAATACATTTCACTTTACTGCCTGTCACTGTCCAGTTTTAGTCTGGTGTAGAAGAACCTGAACTGTGATGCCTACAATGCCTGTGTATTCATGGAAGAAACAAATTATGCATGAAATGTATAGTGTTGCTGTGTTTGAACAATGCAATCTGTAGGTGGCTAACTAAATTGCAAGCATCATGAAAGCTCTTTTGTATTTAGTATATGTTCTGTCAGCATTAAACAGTCACCTTGTAAATATATGTTAATTTTGAAGGTGTAGCTGACCTTTTTAATATTAATTGAAATGTCTCCTCTTTAGAGGTTGGTGCTATCCTTGAAGAGACAGAAGCCTGTGACTGGTGGAGCCTGGGTGCCATTCTCTTTGAACTCCTTACTGGGAAGGTAGGGCTGGGGGCAAGTTACTTGATACAACTGATCTCTTGGCCAGTAGTTTCTTGACAGTGGTGTGCCTGGTTGTGATTTTCTTGCTTGTCTTTCTCAGATATGCTTTGCTGACCCAAGTACCATAAGTTTGCTTGGTCTACATGGGGCCAGAGAATGAAACATGCTCAGGCTTCAGCAGAACAACTTGATAAAGGTGTATCAAACTCAGGACTCAAAAAACAACCAAGAAACATGCTACACTCTTTAACCACAGTGAAATCAAAGTTCTCTAACATTTTGTCTGTACATTTAAAAAGTTTTTCCCCTAATAGTTTCACTATTATTTCCTGGGACACTGTAGAAGCCATATATTGCTTTTACACATTAGTTTGCTGTTTTGAGAAAAAGAAAAAAGTGCTCAGTCAACTCAGACTGGTCGTTAGCAGACAGTTCTGCATGAAGAAGCAAAATCCACCAAATTCCAGACTATTCAAGTTTCAGCCATAGAGCACAAGCAGTAAGATGTAAATGTTCTCAACCTGTCTCAGTGCCTGTAGACATTGCTCCTCATATCAGTACTTTGTAGTGGGAAGAATGGAAATTTTAACTGTGTGTGTTAATGTGCATGTGCACTAAGAGATAACCCAACAGTACAACTTTTAAAATTAATAAATGTACCTGCCAACTTAGATTTTTATTTATTTGTTTGTTTGTTTTTCTTGCTTGTTCTTCTCAGACCTTGGTTGAGTGCCATCCATCAGGAATAAACACTCACACATCCCTGAGCATACCTGACCATGTATCAAAAGAGGCCAGATCACTGATTCAGCAGGTAATTGAGGGGAAAATTTGTTTTCTATAGGTACACACACAAACTGGACAAATACTTAACTACCCCAGTTGTTCTGGTGAAGTAAGCATAAAACCAGAAAGCTGCTGATTTGAACATGGATGGCCTTTTTTCAGCACTGATGAATTTTGCCCAGCTGTCCTGTTGCATCTGGAAACTCTGACTTGTTTTGCCAGGTGTCTCTGTAGAAAACCAGAGTCCTTTGCCATTGCTTTTAAAGAGCAAGTTTGGTCAATGCTGAGTACTTTGGAAACACCTGCTGCTGATGCATGAACATTTTAGGAATTGTGCTGTAAATGTTCACAGAAATGTTTTTAATGAACTGAATTAAGCTAAAAAATGTGGATGCCAATTCAGCAAGATTACCTCTAAGTACTATGAAATTTGTAACACTCTGATCAGAAGTTATGATCTTGCTGTGGTTGAAAATCTGTAGCTGTCTTCCAAGAAAGCTTCTGGACAGCATTTGTGAAGGAAAGTGCTTTAAATTGTGAATACAATAACTTGTGCAATGAGAAGATAACTGGTAGGTTGTACAAAAGACAGAGTAGAAAACCTTGAAATCTAGACAGCCTTCCAAGCTGATACTCCTTTAGTAAAGTTATGGGAATAATATTAACTGTTGGTTTTAGTTTACTCATAGATTTAGGTAGTTGTGCCTGAGAGAACAGACATCTAGTACAGGGTCCTGAATTTCAGGTAATGCTGTCTTCCTTCTAGTTAATTTTGACCTAACTGAGAGGATCTGAACTAATTCACTTGAATAAGTGATACATGTGATCTGTGTTGTTCAGCTTTGAAAAGAGGATCTTGCTAGTGGATGCATAAATAATGACTTCACTTAGATGTATATTTGAACAGAGCAGAGTGGAAAAAGTAGTTCTTGAAGCAAATGAAGGAAGGAGATTCTGGAAATTCAGTGAGTCCAAAGACCCAGTGACAGACTGATTTCTGTTGCATTACTGTGAAGTGATTAATGGAAATGGAACGAGAGGTTTGGACCTCCTGTTTTGACTAGGTGACATGAACTCCCTGAAGGTAAATTCATAGAATAGAATCATAGAATGATTTGGCTGGAAGAGACCTTCAAGATCATCAAGTCCAGCCATTAACCCTACACTGCCAGGGTCCCTAAACCATGTCCCCCAGCACCACATCTACGTGACTCTCCACCACCTCCCTGGGCAGCCCATTCCAATGCCCAGCCACCCTCTCTGGAAAGATGTGTCTGTGTTTCTGACAAAAATAGAAAAGAAAGTGAGAAAAGCAAAATCCCACTTTTGTATAACCTGCATTTATATTGTTAGGTGGTAGAATATTGTTGCCCTCACCCACAGGTGCTACAGGAGTCAAATGGCTAAGGGAAAAGCAAAACCACCCTCGATGAAGGGAATTCCTTCTGTTAAGTTTAGAAGTGAAGAAAAATTAAGTCATCCAGTCCACTTCTCCCTGCCAGTGCAGGGATTGTTCTTCACTGCAGACTAATGTACTGCCTGTTTGCAAATATGCCAAAGAATGGCTCTTATGCCACTTGCAGTCTAAATGGCAAATATATCTCTGCCACTCACATATATATGACAAGGCCACATCTGTTCAGAGGACAGTCACCCCAGGGCATGCTACATTAAGCCTTCTGGTGCAGGGTGGTGACTTCTCTGGTGGCTGTTTGGCTGTATGAGCTAGTAAATCACATTTTTGTTGTGTGACTATCCAAGGAAGCTGCCATTCATTGTTGAGGAAACCTTGTCAGGAAAAGGAAGAAAGCTCTCTTGGCATGTGTAGCAATTTGTCATTGTGACTTTCCTTCCCCCCCACTGCCAAGGGTAAACAGGTCAAAGCATCACAGAGTAACTCTCTGGGATCAATGTTCAGCCATACAGAAAACTTGGGTTAGATGATGGCTCCTGTTGTGGCTTCCAGTGCAGGTGACTTCCTTGTAAACACCTCCTTCATTTGGACAGCTTCAAAGAAAACAGAGCTCTGTTTCTTTCTGGTGAAAGATGAAGTTGTTATTTTTGTTTTGGTTTAGCATTTTGCACTCAGTACTTTTTTTAGGCACCTCCATGCTTTACTACCAACAAAATATGAGACATGATTTTTCAGTAGGTATCTTGCAGTTTGTGTTGCTTCTGAATTCTAAGATTATCATTCTTCTGGAAGGAGGCATTCCAGAAAATAAGTGTACATGCTTAACTTTCCCCCTGCTGGTGCTGGTTCTATTTTAGCAGAAGGCAGAGAGACTCTTGACTGCTTCTGTTTCTGCTGGCTTGTGGAAGGTATCACAGCAGCACTAATCACTGTCACCAAGCTACTTTTACTATGTGACACTATGACTACAAATAGCAGAGCCACCTTAAAATGTGTAAATTCCTGTTTATGGATGTAGACTCACTTAGATGTTGAGTGCATTAAGATGTGAATACACATTGTTCCAAGTGACAACTGGGAGAAGTTATCCTATAAGCTATTGCAGAAAAAGAAAGAAAGAAGTCATGCCTTTGTACTGGCTGTAATTGAATAGAGTATAAACAGCTCTCTAAAACTGCAAAATATTTTTGTGTGTCTTTATTAGGCTCTTTGGAGTATTACCTTTGCATTCCCTTTTATATGGATTGGTATCTTTAAACACATGTAAATATTGTGATTTCCTTTTCCCATGAATTCAGCATGTGATGTAAGACTAAAAAGCAAATGAGGTGCTGAATTTTAGGAAATTTCCATGCAGCCATTACACTGTTTTGTTTTTTCAGTGGGGTTTTAATTTTTCAGTTGTAGTCCACTTGTAGGACTCTTTAAAACTTTTTTTTTTTTTTTTTTTTTTTTAGGAAATAGAGAACTGGCTGTAACATCTTTATATTTTAGGACCAACTCACAATTTATGGAATTGAAAGCTACAGCCCAGTGTCCCTGATGTAGCTGTAAGGCAGTGGTGTGAGCAAAGGTTAACATGAAGCAATCTCAACGTCCAGAGTTCTACCAATGCAGGCTCTTGCTGCTGCTCTCTTTTTTTTGAAATGAGGTTACACTTCAAAGGAAGTCCCAATGTGCAGTGCTTCAGGGAATTGCATGCTGTGATCAGTAGTCTCTGAAGACTTAACACTGAAACTCAAGGAAAGGAGAGTCTTCTTCCCTTTACTGGTTTTAGGAATTTCAAGTGTGCTTTTGCACTGTTGAAAGTACCTCATAGAGCAGGAAAACGGTAGGATGTCCCTTACCTTAGACCTTTCTGGAACTTTTAAGCAGTTGTTTTTGTTCTTACTCACAGAATCTTATCTCTTTTTTTTTCTTTCTTTCTTTTTATATCAAGCTTTTGCAGTATAATCCAGCAGAGCGTCTTGGTGCTGGCGTTGCTGGCGTTGAAGACATCAAATCTCATCCATTTTTTGCCCTTATAGAATGGGCAGATCTGCTGAGGTGAGAGATATGTGCCCTCTGAACAAGCTCAGGTCAAGTGGACAAGTTTCTGTAGCACAGAAGGATGCCCCAGACCATTTGGATGTGATGACTAGAGCACGCTGGAGCCATCGGGCCAAAAGTGAACACTTTTCACAGGATTCCCTGGTTGTGCAGGGTGCTGGCTATTTATTACTGTGGCAGCTGGTTGCTACACGTGTGTCTTTACACCAAAAGGTGGTTTGTGATGAAATTCCATGTTCAGCACTGCCAGCTTGTTCACAAAGTAGAAACAGGAACGTGTTCATGGTGCTTTGTCTGATGGAGGAGGTGTCTATAGACTGTACCAGTTGAAAATGTCTTTTATAGTGTCAATAGACCATTTCCCTATGCTAAGTACAGATGGGGGTGGGGGGGTGAGGGGGAAGGAGCAAATAATTTATTAATGGTATATGCTGAATAAAATGCTAAAATGCTTCATGCAGAAGTTGACATGTTAAAAATAATATCTCCATTAGAAGTAAGAAAACTGTTGCATAATACTATGGAATATGTCTTTGAAATGGCATATTTCCTACTGTGGAAAGAGCATATAAAAGGCAAATAATGCTGTCAAATGTTGTACTTTGTTGGCTGGCAATATATGTTTAAAACTCTTGACTCTGTTGTATTTGATGAGCTACATGTTAAAGTCACTACAGAAAGGGAAATCTTCTTTTCCTCAGCTGGATAAACACTGCTTTACCGCTCTAATAAGAAGCAAGGAAACATAATGCTAAATAAATGTATAGATGAAAAAAAAAAAGGAAAAACTCTTCTCTCATCACTGCAGCCACCACTTTATCACTTAATGAACTTTACTTCCTCTAAGTGTCCTATTTATAGCTGCTACTTCAGGAAAAAAGCCCTTTCTGCTCCTGCTCTTCTGCTTGAGGAAGCTTGTGAACTCTCCTGTTTGTTTGTTAATAGTCTTCATAAATCAAAGAAAGCCTTCACCCACTCTGCTGCTCGGACAGGAAGAAGCCTGGGGTTTGCTTATGCCAAATGACTAAGGGACATCTCTGAGCAAACCCTGGTGGGTAAGACTTGGGCATGAGCCAATTAGCTGACCTGTTTGTTTGTTAGAAATGTCTGGAGAATGGGAGAAGACAGACATGCAGAATATTTTGCTGTGCACTGCTGTTGCTGCTGAGCAGCCATGCTTGTGTGGGTTCCTGATGTACAAATGCTGTACTCTGCAATGCTTGTACAGATTATGGATCTGTGGGTTTTTTCCTAAATGTTCACTTTGCTCTCACTCTAATTTTATTTTATTTTTTTCCTTTGTCATCTTCTCCACAGCTTTATCCGGAGAACAAAGGGCAAATTCCTTTGGGAAAGTGAGGTGACAGCAATGATTATTGAATTTACAACTCAAAAAAAAGTATCTCTCCATTTGTATTTTAGCAGTGTACTTTATGGGCACTCCCAAAAGTGCATCTGCACAGTCTCCATCTGTTAGACACCAGGTTGGTGTATTCAAATAAAGTGGAAAAGGAAAATGCTTTGCTTAAACAAAGGAAATCTGGAAACTTTTTTTTTTCCTTTTCAAATTATTCCACTCCCCTCTTTTTTTTTTTTTTCCTTTCTTCCCTTTCTTGTGATCACCAGGCCAGCAGAGGGGCTGTAACAACACTGCAGGTTGTAACCAGGTCACTAGTATCACTGCCTACGGAGTGTGCTGTCCAAGATTACATCACTCTCAGAAACTGTGGTTCAACCTACCACCCTCTGGCTTCATAACAGGAACTCCCTCAGGTGAGCCACAGGAACAACTTCCTGCGGGTCGGAAATCTCTAATGCAGAGACCAAGCTGATCCAGAACTTCCTTCCAGCACTGCCCTGCCTGTGACTTTGGAGAGGGCTCATTGCTCAAGGGAAGCCTCCCTTCCCTCAGCCACCTGACTTCATCCCTGGGGCTCTCTAATCCAGCCGCCAGATAATGTCATTGCCTGTGTAGATCTGTCCCTTAACATTTGCCTGGTAAAAATATTTTCCATGTTACTTGAAAATGTTCTCTTGTTCAGGTCGTGCCCGTGTGCTGGTTGCAAGTTGCAGGATAAGATAGCACAGAAGTGCAGGCTGGTTTCTGTGAGCAGCAGAAGGAAAATGCTGTTCCAGCTGAAACCATTTGATCAGTTGCTCTCACTGCAAAGCATTCTGTTTAGTTATTGACACAAATATTAATTTTAGTAGTGAAAAGATCTCGATCACAGAGGCTGGAAGGAATGAGGTAACTTGGGTTACCAAAAGCAAGCCTTTGAGATGATAAAGGTTTTTGTAACCTTACCACTGACTGTTAATGATTTGGATAAAGGAAGCACACTCTGGAGTTAATTGCACCAAAAAAATCCCACTTATATATATTTTTTTTCCTTTACATGTATTAAGTTGTATTGGTGTTTACATGTATTTCTTTAATAAACAAAACCTTTCAAGCCTAATTCAGCCCTTGGGTTTCTTAACTTGATATTTAATTCTTGAAGACAATCCTTCCTACCTAATCAATACTTTTTGTCCTTGGCTTTGTGACTTGAAATGTTCTTGATTCCTTTTTTTTTTTGGTGCCTCTTATGAAGCCCTGCAGTGTACATCTCTATTTTGCTGAGTGTTAAGTAGAGCAAAGTCCATTCCAATTGCCTTCTGTAACACCTGGTGGCTGATAGCAAAACAAATAATTTTGTTCACAGGAATTGGTGAGAATCTATGTAAAACATAGTAAAATAAACCTATAGATTTTCCTGCTTTCCTGTGGGCATTCAGGTAAGGCAGATAACACACTTAGGACATCTCAAAGTGGTAATTTATTACACACTGTTGAGCCACTCTAATTTGTTTTGTGTCCTACTAAGAAAAACTGGGAGACAAAATATTTGAAGGCTTGTACTGGGTAGAATTGTTGTAAAGTGAGCCAGGGCCCCTGCCCAGACCTATGAAAGGAACTGCCTCTCATGAAATATAAGGGACATCACTTTGCTTTTAATGGCTGTATTCACAGCTTCTGTGCTTGTAGCACAGCTCCTGTGAAAATCACCTCTCAGACAGCAGTCAGTGTCACGCTGACTCTCCATGCACCTTTGGGATGCTGAGTCGGCAGGGTTACCTGTGCTGGAACATCCTCCCAGCTCCTCTCTCCAGTGCTAAACCTGTTTCTTGGTGTGTCCCTGCAGCGAAGGGCACTGGGATGAAGAAGGCTGGGGAGGTCAGCCTTCTCTAAATGAAGGACTCAGCATAACAAGGGATAGGGAAGTGCAAAGTAAACCACTATGGGATTTTTAATTTATTTTTTTATCTTTTTTTAGAGTGATGTCATTTGTTTTTCTCAAGGACACAGAGTAGGAAGCTGGAGAAACAGAAACTTCCTGTCTGGTGAGATTTATGGTAGGGATTTTAGCAATAAGAAGTACATTTGTTAATTTCATAGGAATTACACTTTCTGCGTGGGCTTTGCTGTGAGCTGAACTCTGTGGGTTCCCAGTCACTGTCCCCATGCCTTGTGTGAGGGGCCTTTACCAGGATCCTAGCACGTGCTGGTAAGCCAGCCTGTGGCACACTCTGGCCATGGCTGTGCACCCCCAAGTCCTTGTCCAGTCATCAGCATCTGCTGATGAAGGGCACCTCTCGCAGCAGGCCCTCAGCTCTGGATGTCTTCCGAGCTGCACGTAGCTTCCAAAACAGACCCTGGAGAAAGATGTGGGGCTCTAAGAAGATGCGTGGACAGGATTTCTTTGTCTCTTTGCAGCAGCGGCCTGTGAAATGCTGCCCTGTCCCTTGTCTCGATGGCTCATGACCTCAGCCTCTTGTTTCCTTCTGCCTGGTGGGCTGGGCCTCCCACGGGCATCGCTCTGCGGTGGTGCATGACACCCTGTACCCAAACAACCAATGGTGGGCTGGGGCAAGGCAAAGACCAGACCAGGCCTGGAGCTTTGGCCACCCTGAGTGCCTAAGGACCCCGGTGTGAGCTCTCACCTCCAGGGCTGAACCCTGTGAGGGTTTCTTGCTATGGTGCTATAGGATGGCAAGCACCTCAGCAAAGTTGTGAGGCTGGGACACAGCTCTTGCCAATGGGAATGAGTGTGGGAGTGGGATCGGGGGGGTGAGGGACTTGGTTGAACAGCAGCAGGGGTGCTAGCTGCTGCAGGGGGGGGCATGGGATGTGCGTGAGGGGCTCAAGCAGCCCCCAGGACAGAGTGCCTTGTGTTGCTCCAGATGCAGTTTGGGAAGGGGTGGCAGAGCCAACTCCTGGGGAATGGGACTTGCTTAAAACAGGCCGAGCAGCTGCTGCTGGCAGCAGTGGTTTAGATTGGCAGTGCATGACCATCCCCTGTGCCACAGGGCTGGTAAAGTCCTGGTTGCTGCCTGAGACATCTGCAGGAGCAGAACTGGGGAGCCCTGGCCAAGGATGGTGAGGTGTCCTCAAGATAATCCCAGCTTCTGGGTGGTAAAGTGATGGAAGTAGCCCCACCTTCTGCTAGTGCTGTGTAGTGAAATCTCCTGTGCCTCTGCTGCTGGGCAGAGGGTGCAGCAGAGAGGATATTCCAGACAGCAGCAGCAGGTGACAGCTTAATGTGCTGCCGCCTCAACAGTACCTCACCGCCTCTTGGCAGACTGGAGGCTCTCCTTCTCCAAAGGCAGCTCTGTCTCCATCTTCTTGGCCCAGGAACCATCAGGAGGGATTAGAGCTGCTGCTGGAGGGCTGTAGTGGCACAGTGACGAGCAGGAGGTCTGGGGAAGTGTGCAACACTGAGCAGCAGGGAATTAGAATCCTCCTGGGAAGGCTGTGGGTGGTTGCCTTTATGCTTTGTTGCTGAGATCTTAAAGTTGCCGAGTTTGGGAAAAGTTCTTCTGAGAGCAATAAGCTAGACAAGCCAATTGGCAAGTGGGGGAGATGGATAATGATGGCCTAGCCAGAGAAGGAGCAGATCTTGCAGGGGTCAGCAGTCCTTCTCAGCAAAACCTTGCTAACCTTGTTTTGCTTTGCCTTGGAGACAGGGATGTTTTGCCTCAGCATAACCTCACCTCTACCAGGTTTTCCCATCCTCTTCCATGACCTAAGCCTTTTATCCCTGAGCTATTTTCTAGGTTTGCCAGCTGTCCTGTGTTACATTCTTCAGCCCCATTCACAGATTTTCTTGCCCTTTCTGTGCCTTTGGTTCTGAAATGTTGACCCAAATTGCTGGAACCTGGGAGTGGATTATTAGATGCAGCTGTTATCCCCATGTACCAATGAAAACAGAGAGGATTACTCCCACAAAATGAAAGCACAGGGGTTGTAAAAGTAGGAAATTGCTTACCCCAGCAGCGTATGAGTAATGAGAGTTTTATGGTTCCTAGCGAGTGGTGGGATAACGAGGAAGGATCCTCCAAAAGAGGGGCTGGTGCTGTGCCATGATTTAGAGCTCAGTGCTGTCTACTACACTAGGTTTGCAGTTTTGCTTGTGCTCTGACATTTGCCAGCTCATAATCATCTTTTATAAGCCAGACATGGAGAAGAACTACTTGAACAGCATGGACCACAGACCATTCCTATATTTTGTCTCCTTGGGCTCCTTCCTTTCAAGCCTCATACCTGGTTTTACCTCAGAGAAGTCCCCTGTGACCAGCCCCTGGTCTCTCAAGGGGTCTTACCAGGCCCAGCAAAGCTGAGACCCAACAAAGTGAAGTTAGAGGTGAGTTCCTGTGAGAAGACCTTGGCTGTTCTGACTCCTTACAGGTACCTCAGTAGATGCTCTGTGATACTGCAGAGTCCTGAGCTAATCAGCCTTCCAGGGTAAAGTAAGTACACAGTGTGAAATCCTAACCCTGTTAACATCCCTGAGAGTTTTCCCATTGACTGCTGGATTCAGAAACTTACATTTCAATTACAGAGAGAAGCCAATTTAGTTTTCCTGCTTTAAGCATACCTGTATGGTTTCAGCCTCAATGTTAAAGAAATAACCTTGTTGTTTGTTTGTTTTTTACATTTATTTTCTGTTTTGTTGGGTGTGGTTAACATGGCTATCCAGTTCTATCACTGGCTGGGGTGAGGTCTGCAACTCTTCTCCCAAAGCCTTTGCTGTGCCACTGACTGATTGCATGAGCCTCCCTGTAAAACAGAGAGGGCATTTTGCTCAGTGGCAGCGATGGGAAGAGTGAGTTAGTGCCTGTCCTGAGTTTTAAGGCTGAGAAGTCTTTGAGGAGCAGCTCTGCACATGCCCCGTTAGGCTGACTGGACTGCAGAGGGCTGAGAAAGGCAGGCATCTGGTAGCCTCATTATTTCTTTTCATAAATAATCCCTTGTCCTTGCACCCTGGACCCTGACAGCATTTAGCATGTCGGGTGTGGTCCCTCACTCCCCCTCTCTTTCTGAAACTTATTCATTTGGAGAACAGCTAAACAATAGGGTTTTGTCTAAATCTTACCAGTGAAATCGTCAGAAGAGATTTCCACCCCCCTCTCCCATCTATCCTCCTTTTGTCTCCTTCAGTCTTCGGGGTCAGGATCCGCCGCCAAATGGAGCCGGCGTTTGCTTTTCCAGGCCCCAGATGCCAATATGTGGCAGCATCTGGCTGCTTGGCAGGCGCCGGGGCAGTGGTGCTGGCTGCGCCGCAGCCTGTCATGTGGCGGCGGCGCTTGATGGGCGCCCTGCTTCTTGGAGAATATGGTCCCAACCAAGTGTCGTGGAAACGGGTAATAATTAAATCTGCTAAAGGAGGTGCACAACGGGCCAGGGCGGCTGCTGTTGGAAGCTGCACCGGCTCCAGACCCTGTGGGTTTTTTTTTTTTTGTTTCTTTGTGGGGTTTTTTTTGCCGTCCTCTTCGGCAGCATCTCGCGTAACCTCACCTTCTTCTGCTGTGAGCGTTCCGGGTGCCTTAAGGCATGGAGCTCCTTGAAAGAGAAACACAAATCACTAAAAATGTAGAGATAAAACCCTCTCCTTGGAGGCCATGTGTTTGGCATGGGAAACACATGATAACAGCTTGCTTTAGAAAGGTGACATTTCCACTGAAGGCTGAATAATAAAAAATGCATTCTAAAAGCTGAGCTTTTCTCTCTCTTCTGATATATTAGACTTTTGTAATGAAGACAGCTTCTGGGACCAGGGAAACTACTGATTCCTTGAAATATATGCATGGGAGCTCTCCCTTGCCCTAATGGGTGTTGCATGTGGCTCCAGCTACATTAATGTTGCAAGCTCTATTAAAAGGGATTGTTGGTAGCCCTTCACATGCAATGAATCAAAGCTGTCTTTCCCTAACTTTGCTTTAGCTCTGGCTTGCCCCTGTAGACAGACTTGCCCAGGGTTAAGTCACTTTTCATATTAAGATGGTTAGAAAAGATTCTAATACGTGGTTTGTTGTTGTTGTTCTTTCTTTTTTTTTTTTTTTTTTCCCCTTTTAAATCCAGAGCTTGCTGGTGAAGGACTCTGGAGGGATGGGGAAGGAGGAGACAGCCAGGCAGCTTAAAGAGGCCTCTGAGGGTCATGTTGAGTCTGTGCTATTATGTTCCAGTGAGGAGAATAGCTTTATTGACAGACAGCTGTTTGACTCATGCAGGCGTACAGTATTTGCTGCAGATCCACACAAATACTGAGCCCATGTTGACAAATTCCTCATCACTGCAAGATAGTTAAACCTGCTTGTTTAATCACTTATGTGCTCTTACCTCTGCAGCTCTGAAAAGAATGAGCTGCTGTTTTACAATACAATGCAAGAGAAACTCTTAAATGCTGAGCTGTGTCATGTGAGATTTTCAGGGTGTCTTTTTATTCAGATTCTTTTAGAAATATAGTAACTTTTTTTTTATGGTTACTACTTGGTTTGTTTCTTCAAAGAAAGTAGAATTTTTTTATTTTTTTATTTTTTTTTTAATAAAGAATCCTGTCAAGCTGGTTTTACAGTACAGGTACAAGATCTCTTGGCAGAACACAGTCCTGTCTGTGATATGCCATCAGCACTGTCACGACCCCTTTAGGAGTCCCACACTTTGCTTTGCATCACGTGCGTGGGGGCACGTGAGGATGTGTGTTTTGGTTTGGCTTTTCTGGCACAGGGGTATGGAACCTGTGCTACTGGTCACCTCCTGTCTATAGTTCAGGGGGTGACTTTTTGACCTCCCTCCCGTTTCATAATAATATCTGCCTGCATAACCAGCATACTATCTTGTCACGTTGTTGGCCTCATCTCTGGAAATACAGTATCTAAAATTAAAGATTTGTTTCTGTTTTGGAAATTTCGATTTGACCTTTGCCACATAAATAGGGAAAGAGTGCTGAAAGTCAGGGCTCCTGCCACACAGTCAATGGGTGACAAAAACCCAGAGCTGTCTTCTGAGATTTTCTTTTTTACACGCCAGTGTCTCTGCTCCTTTCAAAATGTTTGTGAGCAATTTTCTAATGAAAAGGTGTATTCTTTAAAGAATGACCAAAAGAGAAGGCCTCAGTGAAATAGGAGCCTATTGTTTAGCCAGATAATAACTTTAAAATGTCAAATTAGTATTTAGAGAGATTGATAACTGTTTGTGGCAGTTAATGTCAGTGCAAGACATTAGTTATAATGAAGATTTACACTTGTGGGGTGCATACTTGTGAAAAACCTTCTGTATATTGTGGAAGGATGCTTAGCCTGGTCAGCTATCTCTGATGAGGTTGCAGAGATCAGCATTGCAGAAGAAATCAGGTTTCTACTGATTTCAGGGCATACAGGTACTTTTTTGCATTGATTTAACAAAAAAAATCCAAACCCACCCCAGTATAAATACACAGTCTTATAAGTATGGCAGAGTCTATTGATCATGCCAGGCAGAATCACTCAAAGACTTTGGAGCCTGGACAACTCCTACATTACTTCCAAAGGAGTTACTTTCACCTCCTCTCTATGTGCATGTGCTTCTTGGGGGTTTTCCAATTATTAATGAAATAATTTACTGAATGGTATTTTTATCATTCGTGTGACAGCAATTTTGACTGTTATTATTCAGTCTTTTTTTCTGAGGGCACTTGGTTCTGACTTGTCTCCTAGACTCCAGAAGGGTGATTTGCTGAGAAATTTTGGCTTTCATTAGATTCAAGCATTTTAACAGCATGTTCTCTTCTTTTTAGTACGTCCCCATAGCTTGTAAATTGAGGCCCAAGAGCTGAAGAAGTTTATGTGGCTAATGCTGAATGAGAAGTACTAAACAAACCCCAACACCCTGAACATCATTAGGAGCTCTGGAAGTAATACAAACTCTTTTGGTTCAGGACATAAGCCAACCTCCTGCTAGAGGTCTTTTTTTCTTCATCTTTCATCATTATAAGAGAAATATCAACCTATCTTTACATATAATTAATAAAATAAATCAACTAGTCACTTAAAGAACTTTAAAGTGCATGACAGCCACAAGAACTAGCAGACAAGTTATCCTTTTTGGAGGACTGAGGAAAGGTCACTGCAGAGATCTGGTATAGTTGATCGAATTTGGAGTGCACCTTCAAAGCAGAGTCAGGTGATCTTCCAGAAGACATCTGAAAACACATCAGATTTCTTCAGTTTTTCACCTTTCAACCCTGCTGGTGGTGATGTGGCTGTTGGCACCACTGTGTTTTGTTGTTTGGTTTTTTTTTTAAACAGGACTTTTAGCTGAAGGCCAACACTTTTTTTTTTTATATATATAAAACCAAAAGCACCAATGATTCCTGCCAAAGTAGAGCTGGTATGATCACCATCCCAGCAAAGCATGAAATAGATCTGCTGGAAAAGGACACAAGCCACAAGGCTGGTGAAAAAGAGAAAAGAGAAAGAATCCTGTTCTGTGTTCAGAGAGATACCGCTATTTTGTCTTCATGTTGTAGTCTTTTAGAACACATATGTGAGCCTGAAGGAACATTCCCAACCTCAGAGAACTGGCAACTCAAATAGCCTTAGGTCAGAGGGGTTCAAAAAACAGGGCTGAAGACACAGAGTTTTGTACTATTGATCATGCTGAGATGGGACATTTCAATCTCTCCTTTAGGGGCTTGATATTTACCATATCCTTCCCTGCCCAGCGCCACACTCGCCCTCATAAGAAAGGTGTAATATATAGAATCACAGAATCATAGAATGTTTCGGGCTGGAAGGGACCTCCAAAGAGCATCTAGTGCAGCCCCCCTGCAGTGAGAAGGGACACCCTCAACTCGACCAGGCTGCTCAGAGCCTTGGCCAACCTCACCTGGAATATCTCCAGGGATGGGTCCTCAGCCACCTCCCTGGGAAGCCTATTCCATTGATCCATCACCCTCAAGGGAAAGAACTTCTTCCTGAGATCCAGTCTAAATCTCCTCTTCTCTAATTTAAACCCATTACCCCTTGTCCTTTCACTACAGGCCCTTGGAAACAGCCCCTCTCCAGCTTTCCTGTAGCCCATTCAGGTACTGGAAGGTGGCTATAAGGTCTTCCTGGAGCCTTCTCCAGGCTGAACAACCCCAGCTCCTTCAGTCTGTCCCCATAGCAGAGCTGTTTCAACCCCTTGATCATCTTTGTGGCCTCCTCTGGCCCCGCTCCATCAGCTCCATGTCTCTCCTGTGCTAAGGGCTCCAGAACTGGCTGCAATACTCCAGGGGAGGTCTGCCCAGAGCAGAGCAGAGGGGCAGAATCCCCTCTCTCCATCTGCTGGCCACACTTCTCCTGATGCAGCCCAGGATGCAATTGGCTTTCTTGGCTGCAATTGCACACTGCTGGCTCATGGCCAGCTTCTCTTCCATCAACACCCCCAAGTCCTTTTCTGCAGAGCTGCTTTCCAGCACCTCATCTCCCAGCCTGGATAGATAGGGTTGATCTGTATTGATCGGGGTTGTTCTGACCCATGTGCAGGACCCTTTGAAAGACCTTTGGAAGTGACCGACTTCACAGGGTAAGAGGGGACACCCGGACGACTCACCTGACTTTGTGCTTGAGCTTTTCTGGTGCATTTGATACTATTTTATAAGTAACTGTTTAATTACACTGTTAGAACAGTGCAAAACAAGTGTATTTTCCATTAAAATGTAATTGCAGTTATCCTAAGGACAAAACCAACAAAAACCACACACGTAAAGCTAAAAGTTTATGCTTTCTGATATTAGCTGTTTGTTTTCAAGGTGCCTTTGATTGAAGAGCTATGTAAGCTAGTTTCCTGCTGCTGATGGGAGATAATATTCTCTCTACCTCAGATGATAAGACAGAAGAAAATTCCCCTTCTTTCTCAAACTCAGAATATCTCCCAGTCTTAAGTATGAACCACCATATTGGTTTGGTTGTGCTCACCCTTGAATTTGTGGCTGGGTGTAGGTTGTTTTTTAACTCTCTCCTAGAACACAAATAGCCCTATGGGTGCAGGCATAGCAGAATCAAGGGTGTTTCCATAAGTGATAGTTATCAAAAGGCTTAGCAAAACTAGTAAGAGTAATTGCCTCTCTTTTTAATACAGTGCAGGCATAGGTTTACAAGCAGCACATGAAACACTCTGACTTATAACTAACAAACTGAAATGCCACAGAAAGGCAAAGCAATTTTTTATCACTTAAAGTTTCCTGGTCCTTCCCTTTGGCTGTGTGGATAAGCAACATACCATAATCTTTTTTGGAAACAGAGGTAAGTGACATCCTATTGTAAATCTAAAATAAAGCACTGCACCAGCTACTAGGAAGAAAATTAATTCTATCTCAGATGAAACCTATACAACTTGATGCCAGTTTTAGGCATTGGCAGCCTCCTGAATGCTCTGAGGAATTCAACCTCTTGTGCTGCTGTTTAGTACAGGTTCTTTGGTTCCCCTCTGGGAGAGAGAGAGGTTCAGGGACAAGCTTTGCCAGAGCACTGGGAATGTCATTAATGCGAGAGCCTTAACAGGGAACTGGAGACAGTGGTCACAAGTAAATCTGCACTATTAATATAATCTTCTTGTCTTTGGGGATTCAATAAAATTAGCAGAAGAGAGAATTTTCTGCCATTCTCCGTGACTGAAACTCTGTTTTAAACATACATATAAAAAAAATATTGACTTAAGTTATTGAAGCTGTTTTCTCCAAAGAGCATGTCTTTATTTTTAATCCCATCTCTAATTAAATATATTTTTACAATAAAAGTTGAATACCTTGGGAAAAAAAGAAGAGGTTTTATTTTCAATACTCTTGATGGGCCTGTCTCTGTCTAGCATATAATGCAGTTAATTTTATACATGACTAATGAATACCAGTCATTCCCCTGAATAACTATGACCCAGATACATGGAAGACTCTCATGTCTTAATTGCTTGACCCTTAAATTAGCATAAACAGATGGGTCTGAACAGATAGTGAGTCTGACATGAGATAGAAGAAGAGGCGGCTAATGCAGTCAGTATGTGAGAAAATAATTTTCTTGAGTGGAACCATTCATTTCACTTTCCAGACCAATTCTACTGCCTTTTAGTATCTTGTAGTTAGCTGATGTGAGGAGTAGTGGGTTATCCTTTTAATGCTGATAACCTCGTAATCTCAGAAGAGGAGGCTCTAAGAAAAATTACTGTCTAGTATTGCTAAGGTAGAAAAATATGTCAATTTTAAACTGAAATGCAAACATTATGATTGACCTTCCCTGTAGTTACAGCTTAACTGTTAAATATCTTTAGGGAGAGGATAATATTTACTTTTAATTTTGGAGTTCAAGTAAATTTTAAGTTGTCCTTGTTTCAAAGATGCCTTCTATATATATATATAGGTTGCATTTCCTTCAGCCAACCTAATCAAAACCAACAAATTCCAGCATTCTGTGTGAAGTAATTCAGCACCGTTTTGTAATTTTCAGTTTATATGCCATCAATTAAGAATTAGGTAGGGCAGAGTTCTGCAATAGTTGTGGCTTTACAGAGACAGTTACTTGGTGCTGAATGGCTGTTTGACTGCTTCACATTTGCACCTTTTCCTGACAGTTCCTCCAGGAGGTGTGTCACGCAGGATAAAAAGCAATCTGCTGTTGGCAAAGATAGTCTGCCCTCATTAGTGGGGCAGACAGGTGTATTCTTTAATCATAGCCTTAAAGCCTCAGGAAACCCTGGAGTTTTTCCAAGATCAGTTGGGATTAGCCTAACCCTTTGATGTTACTTTAGACATCCCACAGAGACATCAGTTGAAGAGAGTGAATGCTGACTGACTACAGTTCTGGCTCTCTTAGGTAAGACATCTGTGAGAACTTTTGTGTGGCAGAAATTGGACTAAACTGTTTTGTGCTAATTGCAATTTCCAATTGTAAACCTGAAGGTGAGCTGCCACTGACAGACTCTTGAACTAATTAACCAAACAGTCCAGTGCCCCATGCTGTGTTATATTACACAACTATGCATAAACAACTCTTGTGAAGATTTATCCGGACCCCAAACTTTGAACAGGCTCTGCTGAAGTTAAAAAGGCTGTTTGAAGTGTCACGATGATCTGCAGCCCTCTTGTCTGATGCACTACATGCTTGACTCTAATTAATAGTAATCAAATAAGGAAAAACCTAATCAGTATTCAACAGCCATTACCCACAACTTAGCAGAGAGAAAACATAATTTTGGAGCAATAAACACGTGGTACTGCACTAAACTCTTTTAAGTGGCTATGTGAAAAAAAAAAAAATTATTGTAACATGCTGTTAAACTGTGATCTGAGGCTGTAAGAAAAACAAGGGGACTGGAAAGAAATCCTGTAGTATCCAGTTTCAGTGATTGCCTCTATTGAGTTTTATTGTTGGAGTATAGCTGTGACAAAATTTTTCATCTCTTCATTTTGGACACATAAAGTGTCAGTTGTCCTGTTTCCTTGAAAACGGGGGAAATCTTATTTTCTGAGTTGTACTGTATAGAAAAATTACCCTCTTCTTTCTTAAAATGTCACTATAAATAGCTCGTTCTGGTCCATAGTACTCACGCTTTTGTGAATGGCAAGTTAGGAGTAGGGCACCCACATATTTCAGCACCCACCACATCGTGGTTTGATTTATATGCTCCACCTCTCACATTTCATGGGATCTGAAAGAACCTTTAAAAACTTTGTGGGATGATATAAAAGTGGTCTATCACATTCATCACTGGATATGAGTTTTGAGCCTGAGTACCTGTATCATTATACTACGTTATTTTATGATGAATGAAGAGTGCCCAGAAAAGAGAAAGATACTCGGGGGAGTTCCGTGGTCATCTCAGTTACCTGGAAGCTTCCTATGGCCTGGAAGATAAAGTTGCTTTTAGGAAATTATTTTCATTTTTTTAATGATCAGAATTGTTTCCTGACCTATCTGTGCATTCAAAGGACATGGTATTTTGACTCAATTAGTTGTTCACATAGTTCTCTACTTTTTTATTGTATCGGAACAACTGTTTTGCACAAAGTCCTTTGAAACCACTCTGAAAAAGACATTGCATGTGCTTAGCTCTGGTTCTTTCCCCTTCCCCTGTGTTCCCAAGGACACAAATGGATGCTCTGTGACTGAAGGCCTTTATTTCCTCTTAACTACCACGGGTTTGTGCATAACTGTAAGCAATTTCTCTCTTGACTGTGCAATTTCCCTTGGTGCTGTTTAGAGGAACATTTTAAAAATCTATTTTTAAACTGTTAGAAATAGCTCTCCAGAGCTTCCACTGCTGAATGCTAATAACTTTTTATATTAGCATAAAATGATAGTTTTATCAAAGATCAAGGGAAAATGGAAAAGGAAAAATTTGTACCAAGAGGAAGCTGTTCATAGGTTTATGATGGCCTTTGTCCTTTCCTGCTGCTTCCATAGTCTTGTTAATTCTAGATTAAATTAAATATGCTAAGGGAGTCGTGGCAAGTGTTTGCTAATATGTATGCCAGTCTTATCAGAGAGTGTTACAGAATGCCATTTTTTACCCAGATGCCTGTAATTTTAACACCTGCTCATCCCAAAACTTTGATGACTTTCTCCTAGGGCTATTTATAACTAAAGCTGTTGTTGGTGACTATGGTATTTTTACACTAGCCTATATGGCTGAAGAAAATACAGAGAGAGGTACATAATGGAACAAGAGGGCAAATAATTGTCTGGAAAACCCAGACTGCTGTTCAATATGTCTGGAAATAGTGTAGCAGCAGGCAGAGTTCAATTAAATCATCTTGGCTTTGTGTAGGAAAAGGATTTGCAACTACTGACTTGCCTCTTGAAATCAGCTTTCTTGTTTACCTCAAGCATATAGCTCATTGAATAGAAGCTAAGCTGATTCCAGTAGACTGATATATATCCTTCATTAGTAAAAGCTAAGTAGTCTTCTAATACAGGGACACTGAAAGCTCTGCCTGCTGTGCCCTTATTCTGCACCATGTTTCACAAGTGCTATGAGTCTCCAGCTCAACCCAATAGGACTAAGGAGAAAATGCATCTCCTGTCAATCAATCCAGCCATTGTTTTCAGGCAATGCTCACATGTCAGATCACACTAAAATATCTATGCTTTTTCCATTGTGATTTGAGCGTTGCTTTTAGAAACATAGTTTATAGAGTGAGCTGCAGAACCCAGAGTAATCTGTTGAACCTGCAAATACTCTTGGAATTTTTGAGGAAATACATTTATTTCACTGATACATTAGAAGCTGGATGTTGCCAAACACTGGATATTTCCATCAAACTATAGGACCTAAACACATTCATTTTTGTTCCTCCTCTTTCATACCACCCCATGCATACAACAATCTTTTTTTTCCTTTTTTAATTTCTCCCCCTGCAACCCAGGTGCCTGATACCAAGGCATTCCTGTTTCCAGTTCACTGTGACCTAAAATGAATCTGATCTGTGATGTGGCTGCACGGAGGAGCAGAAGAGCAGATGATTATCCTCACCTCGTCTGCTGAGCTCTTATCTTGGTTGAAATAGATGGGTTTTGAAGTTACCAGTACAAAATACGTTGCCCAGCAGTGGATACGCTGCGGGTGCTGCTGCCCTGGCCATGTCGGGGTGGGGATGGGGCAAGCAGCTGGATACAGTGACTTCTGCTACCACCACTGACAAGCTGTCATAAACCATGAGCCAGCACACTGTGCTTCTGATCTCTGAATCCTTTGACTTGAACAAAAAGTGTTCGGTTTCTAGTACACCTCATCGCAAATTTTTATGAGGCAGCATGAGGTTCTAGTCTGAGAGATCAGCAGTGAGAAATACTGCATTATATTTTTTTTTCTTTCCATCTGTTTTAATATTTTTTTTCCCCATTATGATATAATAACACACTTCCCTAGTGAAGAGATACCAAATTAATGCTTGTGCAGACCTTTCAAAGTTGAAAAGTGGAAACTGGTATGTAAATATATATACTGGTTGTATAAATTCATGAGTAAAATTTGTAAAATTTTAATCAAATTGTGTTTCTGATATTTATGAATGGAGTTTTAAGTGCTTTATTCTAGAAATCACTTAAACAGCATACATCAGCAGATGCTATGATGGTATATTACCCCTCTGAGAATATTTTAATGAATTAAAGCCAAGACTTGCTTATTCTCCTGAAACCGTAGCTTCCCTTATTTTTTCTGTAAGTATTCAGAATATGAAAAAAAGCCTATTGCCAACATCTTCTAGCATGAAAAATGAAGAAGTTTAAGCATATTCTTTAAAAGAACCTGTTCTGTCCTTTCTCTGGTTTCCTTTATTGCATAGTACTTTTGGTATGCTATAGAACATTTAATTGATCCTTGAGAACTGGGAAAACATGGAAATTTCTCTTTCTCTGATGGAAAGATAATGCCTTTTTCTGGTTTTCACTCTTAAATTTGTCTCTCTGCTTCTTTTGGTCATTAATAATTGTACATTCATTCTTCTTTATTGCTGTATGCTATGGTCAGTTGATAACATTAACTTCTTCCCTCTATGCCACTACTACACTATGAATCATTTCAGTTGCAATAAATTCAATGGTTGTTGCTCTACTTTAATTTTCTTAGAGATGTGAACTGCTGTTCTTAGCTCAATCCTGATCATGCTATCCTTACTTCATACTGCTGCAAGTTTAGGATCATAGTCTCCCTAGTCTTTATCCCATGGTAATGCAGAGTGAGAAAGAGGCGTCTCTGGAGGCCAAGTCAAGTGTTCTGAAGTTTTGAACAGTCTCCTGAGCATCCCTCTCTTGGCTGTGTATCTGAAACATCTGCACCTAAGAACCTTGGGCATTTATAAGCTTGGCTGGGCCAGGCACCTGTGTCAGTTCTTCCCTCCGCTTTTCTGGGAGTGTTCCTGTGCTACCTTATACTTCTGATTTTGCTGCAGTCACTGGGCACTCTTAGGGAGTGTTTTATACTGACTTTGCATTCATTTGGGTTGCTCAGAGGCTTTATCCTGGTAGCTGCAGTGTTTTGGAGCAGACTTTATTGTTTTAATTCTGATGAAGACCAGGCTAAAATAAAGATTCTGTGCAGCTTCTTTCTTCCCCAGATGATTTTGCACTGGTGGTGTCTTTCAGGGAGAGTGATGGTGAAGGATCCCTGGCCAACTGCTAAAGAAAACAAGATGTTCCAGTGGGATAGGATACTGTGCATGCAGTAAGCCTAAACTTCCTTCACTTTTCTTTCTTGTGCTTTTTTTTCTTAGTTTTTGAGAGACTACCTCTGAGAATAAGGATATTGTTTCAGTCTCTGTTTTCTGCTAAGATTTGCCCCAGGGGTAACAATGCTCTGTATGATGGACTGTCTCCTGCTCCATAGAGGATGACAAAACTTACTCATGTGTTTCATATAGGCCATTGAAGTGTTCTAAAACAAAACTGAAATCTTGAATTAAAAAGCTGATATTTAAACAGGAATGAACCACTTCTGTTGCTTTGCTCTTAACCATATTCCAGAATTCCATTTTGGAAGTTAGATTTAATTTTGATACAATAACTTGAGATTTCTTTTAATGTGACTTTTGTTCAATCTGATGTAACCATGATGTAGCTAGATAGATTCTATAAATGCTAGTATGGCCACGTTTTGAATAAAAAAAGAAAGTTTTTAGATTCTTTGGTTTTTTTTTTATTTTATTTTCCATTCAAGGTCCTTTACCCATAGTTACATCTGATCTCTTAAGAACTTGGCAGGGAAGTTTTCTGTGGAGGATAAATTCCTACCTTCAAGATTGTAAGGGATTAATTTATTTTTGTTAGCAGCACTCTTCAGCAGTTTTGAAAGATGTCAAAATGTCTGCACTTCAGAATGAAGGTCTCTATCAGTTCATCGGATAGTGTACATGCAATAGTGCTTTCAGATTTAGAAATGTCATGGTATTTTTATTGTAAATCGCCATGGACACCGACAAAACTGAGTGTATTAGGTGGGAGAATGAGTGTCTTAATGAGATTATAGGATTTTAGAATGGGAGTAATTCCAGGATAATCTGTGAAGACTCCAACTAATTCAGTTTGAACAGAGACTCTTCTGAACAATGATCATTTTAACACTGAGCTAAATATTTTGTTCTCTTATTTTAAGTCAACTATGTGATAGTGTGCCTGCATGCCTTACTCTTTCATGGATGTTGGAAAGAGCTTAGACACATAGGTACACTTGGGTCTTCTAACAACCCTTAAATGATTTTCTAGTTGTGTATTTTGTGTCTGATTTCTAACCTTAGTTATGGAATAAGGTACCCAAAATGCCATACGAATGTCCTTAGTTGTCATGTTTCCAGAGCCACAGCAAGAGACTGAACATTAGGATGAAGAAGTGGACCAGCCTCTGTGTGCTGTGCTTCCCTTGTTCTCTTTTGCTAACTTCTGACCATTGAAATTGCAGATGTTACCAGAGATCTGTTGTTAAACAGCCCTTTTATGTACAGTTCAGCTCTCATTTCAATAAATTCATTAAAAAAAAATTAAAAAATCTATGAAATGTACATTTCAGTTCTATGCAAAAGATTTTAGTATTATAACAGGAAAGCAGACTTACCCACTTTGCTTCCAACATGAATTTTTTGTTTAAAAGAGATGTTGGGATAGTATCCAAGGTCTTGAATCAGTAATCTGGAAGCTATGAGATTGAAACACTACTGATTTAATTAAATTAACACTCTTCTGATTAGTTTAGAAAACCTAAATGTTTTCTGGGCTGGTGACATATCATGTCTCAAAGATGCTGCTTCTAAGAAGACAACTGTTAAGGGAAGCAATGTAAAATTAAGTTGCAATTTGATGATTTGTTTACCAGAGTAACCTGCCTTTACAAAAATTCTGACAAGGACAGTGTTATGAGCTGACAAAATGATTTATCTTCTCTTAAACCATGCACTAAGGATCTGGGGGGAGGGGTGGAAGAAGGAGAGAAGGGTGGAATTCTTCAAGTGGAACAGGGATTCAAAATAGAAATGCCATTTTCTCCATAGAAGATGAACTCTCCCATAAGAGGGCTGACAGCATTCTTGCCTTTAAACCTGCAGAGAAGAAATGTTTAGTAGCACCTAGTACACTGGGAGTTGATTGCAGCTAATGGTTCTCTGAGCTAATAGTTTCCTAAAACACTGAACCCCAAAATTCTTAAAAAAAAATAAAAATTCAATATGTCAATAGCAGTTTAAGCTACCTCTTGATAGCAGTTCTGAATGTAAAACTCTTCTTGTAGGATTATTTGAGTGACAGTAGTCACAGGTAGTGGCACCTCTAAAAGATGAAGACTGTACACACCAGGTTTGTGTTTCCCACAGTACAAGTGCTATTTCAATTTTGGCTGATCTAGGGTCAGAGAGCAGAGGTATAAATGGCCACTTTTCGTACTAGGTGGGTCTCCTGTGCAGTGGGAAAATGGGTTTCTGTCAGGAAATATATCTCCATGACCTTTTTGCCTGCTCACAATGAAAATTTGAGAGAGGAGGTCTTCGACTGTAAGTTTGCTGAATGTGAAGTCTTATTTAGCTGTGAGTAATTTTTAGGCACTTGGCAAAGCTCTTAGACTTGCAAATAGTTCACTTTAGTTCATTTTCATAGTCACTCAGTTCTGGACGAAAGGATTGTGCTACAAAAATGATGCTGATAAAATGAATAGAACTATCTGTGAGTATTAGGTCAGCTTCCGGAATCCTATTTCCTTTCCTTACCTCTCTTCTGTTTGAAACTCTATATATTCTGCTTAAGTTTATTGACTTTAATGCACTTTTATGGAGCTCAGGTTGTTTTCTGCAGCAGGGTTTTCTCCATTCTGTCTTTCCATCAGGATTTTATCAAAACTTAAAGCAGTTAATTCTGTTCTGACAATAAGATGTTTAAGTGGTGGCTGTATTTACTAGTTGGTTTGCTAAGCAGAGCCAGACAAAAGGCCACTGAGAGCAAGCATAGGCCTTCAAATGCTCTTGTAGTAGCTGATTTTCCAACCTCTGGGATTTTTGTTTACATGTAGATCACTACTTGAGAGCCAGGAGGGTGAATTGGTCATGTACAATTTACTTAAATGGTCAGGCAATTCATTTGACTTCTTTTTATGGCTTTGCAGTTGCTCTGGGGTACCCCGTGCCCAGACTGTGTGTGCAACAGGTGGCTGCACATAGCTGAGCTCTCTGGGAGGGCCGTGTTACTCCCACCCTGCTGGGATACTGGACGTATCCTGGGGCCAGGGACCTGCTGAGCCTGGGGTTTGCTCTCAGGGAGTAGCTATGTGGCATTGTCTTGATTTTTTACAAACAAGAGGCTCTGAAAAGACTTTTCACATCCCCTTACTGTTGGTTGGGAATTTCTTGGGTTCCTAAGTGGGGAAGGAATATTCATGGGGTGACAGTCCTGGGATGTCTGCAGTCCCGCATCCAGATCTTTTCCCACTTTGTAAAGCATATAACTGCTTGGCTGGTGTGTTCTCAACAGTAAATTTTCTGCTGCTGAAGTTGCAGTGCCATCAGTCTGTCTGCTGTACGGCCTGCTTCTGATGGCTGCTTGGAACTTCTGCCTTATGCATAGTTTTTGTTTGCTTAAAGTCCTCTCATAACTTTATTTAAAAGCAAAATGAAACCAATAAATTTCTATAGAACTTGATACATGGAATCGTTCTATTATCCTCAGGTCCTGGTACTAACTCTCTGTGTTGATTAGAGCCTTAAAGACTTTCTGATTTTATTTTTTTCCTGTCTCCTAAAACATATGGTTGATTACAGAAGACAGTGACACATATAA
Source organism: Ceyx melanurus (assembly GCA_024611195.1). Taxonomy (NCBI): domain Eukaryota; kingdom Metazoa; phylum Chordata; class Aves; order Coraciiformes; family Alcedinidae; genus Ceyx; species Ceyx melanurus. Next base: position 32,934 of record JANHGL010025657.1, read on the forward strand.
ATAGTTAGAAAAAGTTTGATTGTTGGTTTTGGAACCAAATCTAAAACCTAATGTGGAATGCTGAGAGTCAGTAGAATTTTCCAGATTTGCAAACTGTAGTATTGCCAGAAGAAAAAAAAATAAATTAAAAAATCTAATGTGTGTATGAAAGCAATTGCAGGCATGTTGCAGGCTGTATAAACAGCTTTCTGAGTTAATTTAAAGGAATTGGGAGTATAGAAAATGAGAGACTCTTGAAGGAAAAGATGCACCAGAAGATTGGTGCCACACTGCTATTAGCTGTTCCATGGCCAGTTAAAGAATCACTTCACTCCTTGAATA